>JBBMKF010467976.1:0-27598 GCA_037834155.1 Curcuma caesia | reverse complement strand
ACGAGGTAGAGTTGGTATTTGGGTTAGAACCCCTACAAGGTGGTAAACATTGAGAGTTAGGGAATGAACAGGAATTAGGGATATCACCTAGCATTGATGTGAAACCGAAGTCCTAAACTTATCCATCTCACCCATAAACCCCAAACCAATCTCTCTTTCTCTCACACACACAACTAAATCCTCAACCAATTCGTTTCCCTCCGAGTCTAGATAACTATCTTAGTGACATTACTATAGCTAATATACAGTCCCTGTGGTTCGATATCTTTTTATTATTTGACGACAATCGTATACTTACGGGAGCCTATCAATAACTCACCGACATTTCCATATAAGGTCCAAATGTACCAAATACTAGTGTGAATTATTCCTTTGGAATTCAGGCCAAATCGGGCCCTTGTAGTGTCTATATATATATCAGAAAGCTATGATTTTTAGCTTATCATATCAGTGCTAAAAAGCAGGATCATTTTCATAAACCCGACACAATTGTGCACTGGGCACGATAATCTCGACAAATTACCTTTAACAATTCGATGTCATCCACTATCGAAATAAAAGGCACATCTTTTCGTGTCTGATTAGTTTCCTAAGAGCTTTTTTTTTTTTTAAAGAAGTTGCCACTTAAAAATAGTAAATATGCAACTTGTAATGATAGTTTACGACGACACATAAACCTTAAATACTTTTGTCACATAATATTTTATCAGAAATGATAGAGAGCATGAAACGGTAGCATGAATCCTAGAATGACACACATGGCAGTACAGTGTACTATGCCACATGAATTGCCACGTGTGTTTCCTGCAATTTCTCCCCTCCTCCCGCTCCCGAAGCCTCAAAATCCTGAACCCTCGCAGATTTCACCGAAACCCTTTCCCTCCTTCGCCAAATCTCCGCTCCCTCCGACGACGACGACGGCGTGGTTTCCTGCGTTTTCCCCCTCTTCCTCCCTCTTCCTCTCCGCGGCAAGAACCCTCGTCTCTTCCTCCTCCTCCTTCGCCAGCAACAAACGCCGTCTCTTCCTCTTCGGCAGGAATCTCCGCGCCGCCTCCTCTCTCCCTTTCCGTTTGCCGCCGTTGCTGCCGCCGAGAGGACCGCGCGTTCCTCCTCTTCTGCGCCTTTTCCTTCTTCTGCGTCTGAGGTTAGGGACCAAACTCTTAATATCTGAAGTTCCTACCAATGGTTTGGAGTAGAACTAGTAGTCCAATGGTGGGTAACAAACCCCAAAAAGCATATCAGTGGTGGTGGACTTCAACTGCTGCCTAGTAGATCACTTTTTGCCATAGGTATTTGTTGTAAGTTGCTAGACTATAGAAGTTAGTCTCATAGCTAAACCTGCCAACAGATCGTTTTGGTTTAAGGCCTATAACAGTCTACTGGCTTTAGTATGGACTTTATTTCAAAGTCATGTGGTTCATCCCTACCTGGTGAATGAATAGTGTAATTCTGTAATCAGAATGGGTTGTGCTAATACCAACTAGATCAGTATCAACAAATAAGTAACTTTCATGTGATAAGATCCAGCAGAGTAAACAAATTCATATACACTCAGAATTCAGGTAGATAAATAGCTTTAGTTTGCACAGCTGTGTTATAATTATAATTGTAATATGAAGCAGTCAGGTTCAAAACCTCCTCTTTATGATCTAGTTTAGATCTACGTTTGAATAAATATTCTTGACAACTCCATCTAACTGCATATTATTACATAAATGTGAAGTAGCTATATTGCCAAATACTGTAATCGTATTCTGGAAACTAATCAATTATTACACGAAAAAAGAATGTTTTAAGGTAAGATTGTTCCACTAGTGGACTGTCTCACTTAGCTTTTAATGAAAAATTACAAGAAGATATTAAATATGAGATACAGTGAAGGAAACATTATTAAGAGATAATAATATTCAGTGAAGAAACCATTATTAAGAGATAATAATATTCATCCCGTGTTTTATCCTACAAAGCAAGCTGCCTACTTTTCTCGTTTCTTTGCAGATCTGGCAAAGAGATAATATTCATCCTATTTCCATTATGGAGAGGAGTGGTGATGAACATTCATTGATCTAGAGAGAAAAACAATTTTTCTTACGACCGATCATTTTCTTTCGCTTCAAGCTCAAACAAAAAAAAGGATTTAACCTGCATAAAACCAAAAAAAAATTGGATAGGTAGCTAACGAAGAGCCTAACAAGATGATGAAATTATCGATTGATAGCATCAAATTAAAATGAACCGTCGATCCGCCCCTAATCATTCAAAATCAAGCATTTTCCAGATCTGTTTTGAAAGAAAGGCGACGAACCAGCCAGTAGGGAAGGCCGGTGACGGTAAGGCTGACGGCAGACCACAGGGTTCCGAATCCGAGGAAGCAGCAAGCGGCGCCGACGAGGAGAACGAACCAGGGAGGGAGGCGGTTGCAGAGGACACCTGCGACGAGGCCGAAATTCTCGCCGGTGTCGTTGGCAACCCCGAGCATGGTGAGCTGCTGCTGGTTGTAGCCCATGGCCTTCTTGAGGGCGTGGGAGTAGAGGGGGAAGGTGTACGCCGTCCCCGCCGCCACCTGCACCCAGACCGCCGCCGCGAGCCCCACCCACGGCGGCCGGCTCCCGGCCTTCACTGCTCCCGCCATCTCACCCCCTCCTCGCTCTCTCTCTCTCTCTCTCAGTCGCTTGCGGCAGTGGCCGACTGACCAGAGTTTGTGCACGGCTTTTGGACAACACGAAGGAAGCTTTTGGCTAATTCACCAAAAACTCATAATATTCTCCTTTTCATTTTCTAATTAAAACACAAGGTCCATATTTATTTATTTATTTTTCAGCTATATTTAAAAAATGATCAAACACTCGTAGAAATCAATTTAAAAATAAGAATAAAAAAGTCTAATAATTAGCTTTGACTACATTAATTGAAGAATAGACACGTACTAACCACATTAATTGACTGACCTCCATTTGAGCTTGATTAATTAAACACCTGTCCCCGGTATAACGATGCAACGGTAGGACATCCGGATTGTGACCCAGAGATCCACGATTCGATCCTCAATTACAATATATTTGTAAAAATTTTCTTCCAAATGAGGAATACAATCAAAGGATGCTGAGCATCTAAATTGGCCGTTGTATACGCTTCCCGATTTACCCTGGTGGTCAGTGCGAAACTTTCGTAGGATCGGACTGACCACCCCAGAGATTGAGCCCATAAAACTGACTGGGATTTATCATCATTTTTTATTAATTAAACACCTGCTGGCAGATTAACTTAATAATGGCGGATTTGCAAAAACCAAACGGTAACGTTTTGTCCGTATTGACATCCATTAAACAGGTGTCAAGCAGCTTCTCTATATGAACAATTTCTTCAGGAAAGAAAGAAAAAACACACGCAATGTTTTCTGAGAACGATCGAACAGAGGCTTATAAGAACCAGGCAGTTTGATCGCTTGCAGCATACCCATCCATCCATGTCTGATGTACATGAACCAAAGACGGTGCCTGTGTACTCTCAGCCTCATCCTGGAAAAGCTACATCAGTCACTTTGTTTTCAACACAAAATATGATACTGAATTTCTTCTTTTTTTCAGTCTGTATTATTTACCTTTAGATTAAGAAGAATCGTCGTCGAGCAACATTGTCGCCCTGCGTCTGCAGAATCGACATGGAGATTTAATAGAGAATTCAGAGAATGGTTTAATAACCAAAAGAAAAGACAGCCAATCTGATAACTCTGTGGGGTGGACTTAGCTCATGCATACAATATGATGGTACTAAACCTTACCCGATAGCTCCCATTTATCGAATTTCACTAGCCAGGAATCTGAGCTGATCTGAGAAAATGAAACTCTGTCTAACCACACTCTGAAACACTTTCCTCTCTTATCGCCATAACAAGGAATGATTGCATCTATTCGCTCTCTAAGTGAGCACTGGACACCAGAAGGAAGAACAATGATACCATTTGGATGCTGTAAATGAAATATGTTAAGGAAGTTAAGAGCAAGAAACTATAATTGTAAGTAAGCAAATGGTTTCTTCAAGTTCAAAAAGATTTAAGAGCCATTAATTAAGAAATGTTTCAATTTCCGTATCACTCTCTTACGCTGATACTACTCATATCCTGTATAATCAAATCAGAGTTTTCAACTTCAGCTCGGCGCCATCGTTCATAAATCAAGTAGAATTTGACAACCACTTGTGAAGGGCAGAAGTTCGCGGTCTTCCAACGACACAAGTCCATGACATCCCTTGGAGATGTCTTAGGACCCAGCCCAAAATGCCCTATAGCCTGAATAATACCAGACGCACACCTTTCACTTGCGTGGATGATCTTGGGGTGATCTTTAGAGTTATGTTCATACCACTGCAGTAGTTCATCATGGGCATTGCTGACCTGAAATTACACAGGTGAAAAACAATACAATTCCCAGGAAACTATTTACCGATTAGTGCTAAAAAAGAGAACAAAGGGAAGAATTAGCAAGACCTATGAAGCTACATACCACCACGCCATGGACTTCTGGAACGGTGAATAAGTCGGTATCATTTCCAGAGTCACCACAAACAAGAGTATCGATCGGCAGCTTTCCATTTTTCTTCAACTTGTCATGCAAATATCGAAGAGCTTCCCCTTTCCCAGCACCCAAGGGTAATACATCAATGCATTTGCCACCACTATAGATAACTTTAGTTTCTAGCTGAGCAAGCATGGCGAAGAACATATATTAACTAACTACTAGATTTCAAAAAGGATTTACCTAAAACACTAGGAAAGAGCATATTGCAAACCATCATCCAGGCACAAACACTCTTACCCCACGATTTGCCAACCTTTCAGAAAGGCACTTCACCACTTCCTCCGCATGATCATTTCGTACAAAGTAGCTCACTTTGTGTGGTCTCTGATCTACTGCTTGCTGCATCACAATGAAATGTGTGATTATAACTTACAATCGTTATTTGGTCTAAGAAAAGGAAATTGGCATCGTTGGATACCTGACAAGTAAGTTGAGGAAATTTAGTTGTTTCCTCCATGACAATATCGCGGTCCCATTTATGGTTCAAGTAATGCTCCCAAGCATCATCAGGCACCATGGATTCACCATAAAATATCTCTGTGCCCACAGATAGAATAGTTACATCTGGAGTTAACAACGGTTTCTTGTTTTTGAGCTTCTTGTACGTAGCAGGTGATCTCCCAGTTGAGAAAATCAACAAAGAATTGTGACGATATTCCGATTCCCATAGTGCATTGAACCTAAGCAGTGAGAGATCCTCTGGATCATCATGATCAACCTATGAACAAAATGCCAAATTCTTCGCATAAAAACAATAACTATGATTGTAGAATTTACTACATTGAACAAACTGAAGCTACGCACCATTGTACAATCTAGATCAGAGACGATCATGAGACGGGCCTGGCAATCGAGGCGATCCATTGTACCTGATATTAAAAGGTATGAGAATCCAAATAAAATTGTATAATCCAGCGCAAGTCTACTCCTGTACAAGCCACTCTATAGAGAACTAACAGTATGAATTTATCTTGCTCGTTCTGCTGCTGCAATTGCAATGGAAATATCATCTAGCCTTTTCGCATATACAAATATATAAATTAGAAAATAGGGGAATACAAATCAACAGTTGGTGCAGAGACAACAAGCTTAGAGATTACTAATGCACAGAGACCCAAAACAACACTTCGAATTGGAAATTTTCAGTGGATACTAAAATACAAATACTTTTTTTTTACAGAAAAATGGTCGTTCAAGTACAATAAATCCTGATTGTTCATCATTTATTAAAAGTTACTTAATTTTTTTAAAATGAATATTTATATATTTGTGTATAAATTGACAAAGGGATCAGCAGCAAGCAGGTTAACAGGGCAGATACAGTGTCAAATTCACAAGCATCTAGAATGCAAAATAAAACAGGCACCACATGTTAGCATCTCCACAAATGCGAATGTCAAAATTTGGGGAAAAATCGTCACTTTTGAAGTACAAAACAACATGAATTCAAAAGTAGGCTCTTTACTCGTCAGATTACAAAAATCAAACAAAAAAAATATATATGAAACGAAGACAAAAGGGAAAACATCGACAGGACGAAACGGATCGAGGAGAAAAGGACAGATAGATCAAAAAGAGAGATTAAAAGACAATTACCAGAGAAAAGCTTCGATCTTTGGTGTCGATTGCCACTTCCCGTTGCAGGAGGTTTGAGAACAAATCTTGAAGAAACTCCAAGGAGGCGACGAGATGCGGATGCCGTTGCCGTGGTGAAATAAGGGAAGTGGAAAGAGGAGGAGAATAATCGACACACAGTCCAATTCGGTTGGCGATTCTCGTCGACACAGACAACGGAGCGGCGCAAGGAATAAAATAGACGAAAATATATATAACGAGTTGTGCAAAAACAAAGAATTGCAGAATCTCTTAGCTTGCACCATTTCAATTTTATTGTATGATGCACCTGCGGATCAAATTAACCGCTTACTCTACTTCAGCACCTGCGGATAAAATAATCATCGCAGGATGACTGAGAGGCGTATATTGTGTGATTTTCAACACTGTGATCTACCTTTACTAAAAAAAAATGATAAATCTCAATCAGTCTCATGGACTCAATCCCTGAGAATGACCGATCTGGTTCTATAAAAATTTTCTACCAACCATCAGGATAAATCAAGAAGCGCATACGACAGCCAATCCAGATACCTAATATGTGATCTACCTTTACTAGATACCATATCTTGTGTGTTAAATTTTTAAGTTGTAATTTCTTATTTTATTTGTGACTAGTCACTGACATTACGTCCAATCTACACGACATCAAAGTAACTGAAGAGGATGTTCATATATCTATTAATATTGCGTAAACTTCTATTCGTACATACACTTATCGCGAGGGCTTTAGCAATGAGATCGAACGGTATCGAAATGAATGCATGTCTAGGAAGAATTTGACAAATTGACGTATAAAGCATTCCTCGTACACTATTACAGAAAGAATTAATTAACTATTCGACTTAATACAGCTTACAAAAAGAAGGGCTATGAACAAAAGCAGCCGCCTTCCCTATCTTCCAACCGTCAGGTTAACCCTCCGATACTGTTTGATCTACAACTCTGTTTGTACAGAAGGAATTTAACCTAAAGCATTATACTGCACAGTAAATATGTGAAGTTATAATGGGACCGTGTAATCGCTGATGTTATTTACCTGATGATCCTCCAAGACCAGTAAGATATGACTGCACTAACCGTGTAGTCCCGGTCGTTATCAACATGTGATCGCCTGGGTCAGAAATTGTGGCAATTCAACTGGCAGTAGGAACAAGGTCTGCCGTTAGTGGAAGGTTCCTTCCAAAATACATTTTGCATCGTATAACTTACATAAGGATCACGAGGTGCTTGGTCTCCAGGCCCTGTGCAGCACGGATCTTCCCGCCTCGGGCGCAGAGCGGCAGGAAAGCCATCATCATCTTGCTACTGACCATTCTCATAATCATGTATCAGATATTTATCCACCCAAAGCCATGACCAAAAGTGTCTTGCCTGTGAGACCAAAGCTCCCTGGTTTGCCTGACAGTTCAAAATTTTAAGCTCAATGATGGAAGAAAGACATGCCTGCGGATGTGAACTTTGTATCTCTCATTTTGAAGATCCAGAAGTGTTTGGCCTCTTTGCCATGCTATACTGAGAAGCATTCTTAGACTTTTCGATTGAATGGCCAATATCATCTAATGAAGCATCATTCATCTTTACATTTTTATAGCTTCCATTTCTAGATGAGAAATGGTTGGGCTTATCTTCATCTTCAGACTGTGTTCCAGACTTGGGTTCTGGGAGCGCATCTAAGTGCCTTTGTCTATGACCACTTCGTGAACTCCTTGTGCTATTCAATGTCGGCTTTGCAGGAGCCGTAGCAGATCCTTTGAGCAGCAAGAATTCCTTTGGGATGCTTTCCATGTCAATGAAACATTTTCTTGATTTAGCATCATCAATCAACGCAGCCCAATCTTCAGACTGCATGAGCGCATTAGCATTGCCAACCACCTGCAATCAAAGAGAAATATTCAACAAACATGTTTTAAGAGCTTAAGAAAAACTAGGTACATCAAGTAAAATGGTATCATAAGTTAAGAAAATTGCTTACCCATAAGGCCCTCCTAGCCCGAGTAAGGGCAACGTTCATTCGGCGGATATCAGCAACAAATCCCACTCCGTGATTTGAGGCACGCACGCACGACATGATAATTACATCACGCTCCTGACCCTGGAATGCATCAACCGTATTGATGTATATGTCCTTGCCTTCTTCAGACTTGATGACATCCTCAAATTCTCGTTGAAGACATTTCAGCTGTAATTTATAAGGCGTAATTATGCCTACAGATACCCTTTTCCCACCATTTGATTTGACAAACTTCTGTAGATGTTCATACAACCTCAAAGAAAATTGGGCTTCATGAACATTCTGGTAAGAGACAGATCCTCCCCTATGTGACTCCCTTCCATGTGTAATATCGTAGAATGCATAGGCGTGTAACAGAGGATCTCTATAGTAAACTTCATCCTCTAAGTTGACAACACTCTCACTGTCATTCAGACGCCCTTGATAGAAATAGCGTGATGGGAAATCACGAATTTGAGGGTGCATCCTATACTGAACAGATAACAATAGTGTCGGGCATCCCGCTTGTTGAAATCTCTCAAAAAGACTTCTGCTATAAAGTAAAGTTCCAGCAGCTTTACTGATAACAGTCGCAGGAAGTTGCTGTGGATCACCTACCAAAACGCATCTTGCAGCACCAAGTGACAGTGGCGGGAGAACTGCAACTTCACCTGCCTGAGCAGCCTCATCAATAACCACCATATCAAATCCATGGGTGAGACGAGAAAAAATTTTCCGGCCACTGCTTGAAACAGTTGTAAAAACAATCTCAGCTTCATTAGCAAAACTTGCTTCAAGGCTGGCTCGAGCATCTTCCATATTAAAGTTAGTTCCAGAACGAAACTTGCTTTCCAGTATAAGGAATCGTGACATATCAACAAGAACTTTATCCCTGTTCTCTATGGCAGCAGCAAGATGCTGGAGTAACATGTCACGGTTTTGATCTCTGGCCGCGAGAACATCAGGATCAACACCTACAGATCCTTGCGACCTACCAGCGGCAGCTGCAACACTAAGCTCTCTCTGCAGACGAGCTATTTGCTGTGCCAGTTCAGCTTCACGACATTTCAAGTCATGTAACCATTTAATTACTTCATCACGGCTTTTCTGCAGAAGTTGTTCAGTTCTTCGCTCAACAGACACTGCCTGAGCAGCTCGGGTCTGTGAATCTACTCCAACACGAGCTACATCAGGTCGATAAACTTTCATCTCTCCATCAATGAAGCCACGATCAAGAACCCGTGCTAACAGCTCATCTGTGGCAGCATTCGAAGGAGCACACACTAGCATTCTTGGTTTTGGACAAAGTTTTGGAAGAGTCCTTAAGAGACTTTGGTCCATATTCTGTAAGACTTCATCTATTGATCCGCTGCTGGCATTCACTAAATTAATCTCAGTTGGTTGCTTATAACTTTCAGGCGCAAGTTTCTTGAGCAGTGCAGTGTAGTAATGTTGATATTGGACAAGATGAATCACATTAAGCATTCCCCAAACTGTATGTGTTTTTCCAGTTCCTGGTGGACCTTGAACAAGTGTAAAAGGCCAAGGATCTTGTCTCTTAGTTCCTCTACTATTGGTACCAGCAGCAGTGTGCATAGCAGCCCACTGAATTGCAGCCAACTGTGGAAGATTGAACGTCCTGTGTAGATGTTCTACAAAATTTTGAGTAAAACAGTCAGGCATAGCAGGTGGCCGCTCTTCATACTTTGGAAAATGCTCCGGACTAGGCTTCAATATTGCAGATTGCATCTGTTTAACTTGGTTACATTAGAATCAGATCCAGAAAATTCCTAAATCTTCAATTTAAGGTAGTATATGTCACCTGGGTGTTAAGATGGCGAAAAGCATGCAGAGCTATGTATTCACGTTGAGTAGTGGCAAGGGAACCAAGGGTTGTTAGGTACCAAGTAGTCTTGGGTTCAAGCTTCCTCAGGATATGATCATCAGACTTGCTGCAAAGTTGGCATAGATACAGCCAGTCTAAGGAAGAATTTCTAAAATAAGAATAATATATCTATGTGTATGTCAATTTCAAACTAAAACAACATATACACGTAGTGCTTAATGATATTGAATATTTTGAAATATCTAAAGATGGATATTACCTACTAGAATCATACAAGTCGCCAACATAGAAATGGAAAATGGCTCCATGCTGATCACGTGTGTCAATAGGAATATGTCTCCTTACCGTACCAACAACACGTCCGCTAGTCTCGTGTTCAGCATCATCATCATTTGTACTATAATTACTTCTTCTACCTGATCTGCCTGCTTCCAAGACCACAATAAATTATGTAAGAATTATTATAAACTATCATACTCAACATAATAAGTGTTTCCATTTCAAAATTCAAAAATTAAGTAAAACACTCATCCATATGCACCAATCTACTACTAAAAAAGGAACACAATAATAAAAAGACTAAATCAAACCTGCACCAGGGCTTGGATATGCCAAAACAGCAACATCGCCTTCCTTAAAATTCCACTTGCATTCATGAACTGGAAGAACAATAACATCGAACCACCCTGAATTGAACATAAAAGGAAGCTTTACTAGAGAAAATTTGTAGGAAAGAACAGTAACCTTATCATGTTGATACAGTATAATCACAATGCAAATGACTCGATCCAAGGATAAGGCAAAATCTTAGCTCTTTTATTGTATCAAGCAATTGTCCCTGAAGATGTTCATATGATCTTAATCTCAGCTCTTATAATTACGGTTTATCATCTATTGGGTATACTAAATTAATTGGAAGTCATATTTTGTCGTCGTCTAGAAAATATAAATCCCACAACAGGCGGCTTTCTCGTCTCTATCTGCTATGCTACTTTTTTAATACCTCATTCCCTCTTAACTTGTCAACACTCTAAACAAGGAAGAAATGTAATTTTAACGAACTTATGTCTCATCCAATAACAGCAAGAACGGAAGACAAAGCTAATGAATATTTGAGTTATTACTTGTACCGTCAACATTCTCTGGAAGAAAAAATACTCAGCCAGACACTGTAGCAGCAAGTATTGTTCCTTGGCAGAACATATACTTCAAGGTTACAGACTAGCTTGACCTGCATAAAACAGGCAGACTATCTTCCAGGCAAAGTTCTGTACCCAGAGAAAATCGATCCAATTCTGTTATCCAGGTAACAGATCCAACTGTGATCAACTTGGGTCTATAGCAAGAATCACCATAAAATTCTTGTAAGCATCCGTAAGAAAGTGCAGTAATCACACATTAAGCAATAAGGAGGGAGAGCAGACGAGTAGTCAAACACTACTTTCAATCAGAATACAACAGAATCTATGTGACATTGGATTTTTAAAAACCCAGAAAGTTCTACTAAACCATCATGTTATATGTAGCAAAAAGGGCATCGACTTTCTACTTCAATCTTTATTTCAGCAAAGACCTTCTAGGTCAAATGAAAATATAGTCTAGCTAGAATCACCACATTATCATTCACTGCTTTCCTCGGTTAAAATTAAATTTCAGAGACCAGAAAAAACACTAGCAGTATGATACTAGATCAACAACTATACTTCTTGAACTCCTAGGAATACTAAATTCGTTTCGCATGCCATGTTATCACCAACCTAATATAGTCTAACAAAGATTTGCTTATGGGCCACCTTTGTCACATGTAGTCATATATAATGTCAAGATTAAAAAGTATTTTACTAGGCATGTGAAAGAAGAATAGCACTGCCAGAAATTGGAAATGCAAAAGATCATAATCACTTAGAAATATCATTCCTAAAAATAATTTTGATTGTCTACATATTGTTTGAACCAACATTAATATATAGAGAAACTTAACAACATGGTCATTTCTAGAATAAATTGCAATGTGCATACCTCTCTCTCTTCTCTCAACATTCTTTATGCGAACCATTATATGTGCATCCCTTGTATTCTCCTGAAGCTCCTCATAGGTGCTGTTCAGCTGTGCTCGACATTCCTCAAAAAGCAAAGGCTCGAAAACTCTCACGTATTCTTCAACAGACTCAAATTGACCAGGAACACGCTGCAAATCTGTCTCTTCTGAAAAGGGGCAAGTATTTGCCAAAATAAATTATGGGAGAATTCCAGTGCATAATAAGATTGAATACTGAAACACCGAAAAATCACCTATGTCATATGAAACTTTATTTTGCATGCAGTAATAGAATGCATATTGTGCATGCTGCAATACTGGAGCCTGGAGTACTTAACTGGGTAGATCTATGTACTAACTGAGTTACATCTAAAATTGAGATGATGAACATATTGCTGATCAGCCAAATTAAAATAATGACTGAATGAATACTTCACATGAAAATGGAACTGAAAACAGTAGCATAAATACAACTCATAAAAGTTCCTCCATAAAAAAAAGGATGCCATGAGATGAAATAGGTCAAGGCTAAGAATCAATAAAACATGTGCTAACCTGGATGATGCCAAAACTTCTCACTTGTCACCTCCCTGAGAAGACGTTCTACTGATGTATCTTGGTATTGAGGATTGATTGAATTCTGCCTCTTGGAAGAAGGATTCTTTTTTACCCCTAATTTCTGATCTGTGTTGCCTAGTCCAGAAACAATAGGCTTCCTAGATGAAATGGAAGAGTTTTTGAATTGTCTGGTGTCCACAGACTGCTTCAAAGGGCCCTGCCTTGAAACTGAGGGGTATGTTTCTGAAAAAACCTCATTGTTATTCAGCTTCTTTGGGCGACCTGGACCTGAAATGGCATCCCCATTTGGTTCATTTTTCAGGTTAGCTGATTCCAAAGTTGAACTACCTTCAGTGCTCATGATGTCAGATTGCTTTTGATCTTTAGTATTTGGCCTTTCAGTGCCTCGTTCAATAACAGGAGTACTAGCACGAGATGAATCCTTAACAGTTCGGGTAACAACTGCTGTTGGAAAAGAAGTCTGCCTCCTAGGGGTTGTTTTCATTGAACTAGCCTGCTTAGCGTCCTCCACATTTATGAAGACAGTTTGTCTGGCTCTCTTTTTACCCAACATTGCCTCCTTGTGCTCATCAATTTTAGGCCTCTTAACAGGATTGTTTGCAAATCTCAGAGCATGACTTGCTTCAACTCCTTTAACATCTCTTGGTTTTACAATTGAAGATTCCCCAAATCCATCAACAGGGGGGTCAACTCTAGAATTGTAAGTTGCATAGCTCTCTGAGACAGGGAGATTCTCATTCGGATCTCTTATTGGTTCAAAAACTTCATTAACGGTAATTCCCAAAAGACTAGAATTGTTATGACCGCTATCATCAGCCTTAACACAAGACCCACTTTCTTCATTCATTATCTGCTTCTCCGTAGTTTCATCGTCAAGTATCTCTTGCTTATTGCTTGAAATGCTAGCAATATCATCTCCATTGACATCCATGTCAGACCATTCCCCTTCTTCTCTTTCACCTGTCTGGCCACCCTGACAACCTGACAGGACCAGTATGTTAATTTTGTTAACATCTTCGAAACTTGAAGCCACAGATGTTGAAGCTTGGTCTGTATTTGATTCAGCTCCTGATTTTTCTAATTCTTTTGGTTTCTTTGACACTTCTTTTCTGACAAAAGGTTGAAAACAAGAACCAATCGACGCATGTGTGAAAGCATGGTTATTCTGTATCCTTTGACATGCTTCAGATGATGGAAAAAGAGTTGAACTGTTCAACTTGGCAACTGGAAGAGATTTTTGGGGCTGATAAACGATTGGGCAATCATCCACATTTACTTCTTCTTCTGGTAGTTCATTAAGATCAAATAGTGGCCTTCCAGAACTGCCCATTTCATATGTACACACATAAAAGCTATTGGATTACACTATACTAAAGTCTCGTGCACAAATCTTCACACAAATTATCCTTGCACTTTGGCAGGGTTATTTGTTGAAACTGACTTCTTTGAAAACTTTCTGCAAAATACATAAAAATATCAAAACAAAATATAGAAATATACTCTCACTTTTAAATGAGTATGTAAATTTTTAAAAGACATAACTATCTTGCCATTTTTCTGAATTGTCACTCTGCAATGAAAGTAAATATCCTAGTTTTGTGTAGTTTTAGAAGATGCAATAGTTAAGAATGATAGGGAAAACTCTACAGCAAGTTTTAATCAGAAATTAAAGAAGAAGAAACAAATATAACGTGACTCAATAACTGACATTTCTAGTGTTATATTGTTTGCATAAAAAGGTCAAAACATTACTTAGAGAAACAAACGATCTGGAGTTATGACAAGATAAATCCAGTCACCAAATGTATAAGACCATGCTGATCAAGATAATTGATGTAAAAAAGTCTTCAATTGTTTTGTCATTAAATGCACCTTTAGTGTGGACCTATAAAGCAGACAAAACGCAGTAGCTATGTACCTCTAATCATTGCAACTGTTCATGGTTGCTTGACGCATCCACGCCACAGAAAGTTTGGTCGAATATTGTTAAAGATGTTACTGTGAATGGGTACGCTAATCAACCAAACAAACCCCTTGTTGAGACTACAGCACCTATTTAACCATCACAAGTAGAAGAAGCAAGCACAGGAAAAGAAATGATTATCTGATCTATACTACCACAGGCTATCAACATCCAGGAAATACAGAATTGCCCTACATGTCAAACCATGAATTTTCCAATTGACAAACAAGCACGTTCTGCCCTATTGAAAGAACAGTTCTGTCCTATATGCCAAGCCATGAATCAGGGGCTCGAAGAACCAATTGCAGAGACAACCAAACGCGTTCTCCCGTCAACTAATCTACCGGATAATGACAAATCGCAACAATCCTACGCGGGGCGAAGCCTAGGGTTTCAAATCCAAACGAACGGCTGGCGGGCGGCCCTAGGGCTTTATTTCATGAATCAAAAGGGCGAAGAAGGGAATCAGGGCGACGAGATCTCACCAGAATCAAGCCGGTGAGGGAGAAGAGAAAGGAATAGCGCTTCCGCTTGCGAGTGCCCAAGGATGGAAATTGCGCGAGAAGAGATCGCGACAGAGATCGCACCCAATACGGGGCTTCTTGAGACTTTAGGCGATGAGAGGCAGAGGCATCGGCCGCTACTTATAGACTCGTGGGTCACCCAACACGGCACTCGCCCCACGTGCTCCCCTCGTGCTCACGCGACGAGTGGCTGCGATTCAGATGCGCACTCTTCGACGACGGTGGATTTGTCATGTTAAGATTACGCACTTTATCAGAAACTGCACCCCCAACCGACTGGACGATGGGGTACACCTGACAAAATCCTGCGTGAGAATACGCTACCTTTGGATCAATTTGAAAATTCAAATTTTTATTAAGAGGAATCCGTAAAATATTCGGTTTTGGTAAACGTTTTAAGAAAAAACAATTAAACCAATATAAAAAAAAACTTGTTATGGCTAATTAATTAGAATTATTGGTAATTTTTTTATATAAAAGAATTGAGATAAAAGATATGAGTGTGGATTAGCTAAGCAAGGAAGTAAGTGACTCCTCAAAATCATCATATGGTCGGTATCTAAAGAAATTATCATCGTAAATATTTAAATTAATTTTAAAAAAATTTGCTTGGTAATCATTTTTATTATTTATTCTCGCTACATTAATTGCTCTTAGATATTATTTTATCTTATCCTTTATTTCATCCCTTCATTGTATAAATGTCGTTCCCTAAATTTCAACGACTCCCATCCAAGAAGTGTAAAGATTCCCACTCAAACCTTATTACAAGACTGTGAAAAAAGGTCTGAGTATTTATCTAATTAATTACATTTTCATGAATAGTCCTTCTTATTAATGCAAATCTCACAGACGCTTAAAAGGTCTTTTTTCGCTTTAATGGCTCATTTATTTATCTAATTAATTACACCTCCATTAATAGCCTTTTTTTTATGATGCATAAAACTCTTATTTACAGCTGTGCATCCATATTAGCTTTACATTTATTCTTTCTATTTTTTTAAAAAAACCTTATTCGTATTTTTTTTTTATAATTAGTGATTTTTTATTTCTAATTTTTATCTACTGTAATTGTGCTAAAACTATTTTACAAATATATTAAGTTAAAATAATTTTATTATTGTTATAGAAACTATAATTACGATAAAAAGCTCATGCACCCCGAAGGAACGATCGTGGCTTCCACTGCTCCGCTTTAAAATCTCCTCCCACCGACACGAAACGGAACCCCTCGATCCCGTCCATGGCGGTCCGCAAACCCTAATTCTCCAGCGACTGTAAACCATCTTACAGTAGTCCTTCGATTCATGGGCGAAGATTCCCGGCGGCCGATTCGCCGCTGAAACACAAGGAGGACAGCCTCCGCACACTGATCGACGGCCCCGTCGCTGCTGTGGCAACCGAGGCCTCCTCTCTGCTGGTAAGGACTTCCATTTCCTCTTCAATTTGGATGAGTTCGAGGCCCCTGTCAAGGAGATTAAGGAGAAAGCCGAGTCTTCCTTGAGCAGCATCGCTGTTCCGTAGAATCTCTGGGGGAGTAGCAAGCCGCCGAAGCTGCGCGAGGACCTCGACGAGACATATGACTGGCTTGCCGGCCTCAACGACGAGTTGCTCGATCGGGTCACAATCTCTATGGACGAGTTCAAGAGTTTGAGGATGAAGGAGGAAGAGTCAGGTGGGAAAACTACGCCAATGGAACTGGAAGATGGCGGGTTTCTGTTGGGTTACGGGAAGAACAAGAAAAAGAACAGGGGTGCACGCAGTACGGACAAAAATGAGGCATTCCCTGCCTCGTGCTCTTCGCCAGTTGTTAATGCAGCAATGAAGGACAAGAGGACAACAGCAGCACGTTCGAAAGTGCCATTTCACATTCCGACCATTCCACGACCACAAGATGAGTATAACATAATAGTAAATAACAAGAATCAATCCTTTGATCATGTATGGTTGGAGACGAGCACAGATGGAAGTCGGTTCGTTCATCCGCTGGTCAGTTTATCAAAAGTTTTGTATTTTCCATGTTCATTTCCCCCTTCATATTTAGATGGTTAACATGCACTCATAAGCTGGTACCTTCTTCACTATGTTCTATCTCTCAGGTAGTCAGCTATGGTATTTTATTTGAAGTGAAATTATCAAGATAGATTGATATCAGAAAATTGTTTCCTTTTTTTTTAACATTCTTTGTCAATTTGTACTGCTGTATAAGCGATGATATCCTGTGATTATGCAATTACGGTAGGCAACATAGTCCATCTACCTTCTTTGCCAACAAATAAAGCTGCATATCTGTGGATATCGAATCAGCCAAGTGCCATGCACTTGAGTAGTTTCATAAGGTTATGATACCCCTACTGGGTGTTTTTGAGGTAATACTTTTGATGTCTAAGTCAGTATTTTGTGAAATATCAAAGAAATGTAAGATACTAAACGGTAAATACTGAAAAGACATTTGCACATTGTTTGCTTACCTCTGTTGATGACAAACGAGTAGTTGTTGTTGGTGTTCAACATGCTCCAAGGATCATCAATATATTGTGGTACATAAATAAGCTTCATGCATTCTGCATAGTTCTCATCACTTGCAGATTTAAGGTGGGCACCTCTTCGAGTCTCTATTGGACTAGGTGTATAAATTATTCTATAACATTGGCATCTTGACATGGTTGGCACTTTTTTTTAATGTGCTTCTTATGATCATCTTTTGGTTCTCATTATCTCTACAACTTTTCTTGGAACTTCAGAAAGATATTTAATGTGTTATAGACCTAGCTCATTCTAGCTTGTTCCTCTTAGTGACAAATCAAGCTTAGGGTTGTGACTTCTTATTAGCATTGGATAATGGTTAGAAAATTTAAATGAAGTAATAGATGCTCTCAACTAGTGTGAAATAAGCTTGGGTTTAAAGGCTTGAGTATCATGTATGGAATAATCTTAAATGCTTGAGAATAGATAATTTCTTATAATCCCAACCTCTTTTTTGTTGTATGTTAGGGTTGAGTTTTATTAGAATCCGAGTCTATTTGTTCCACAGAAAGGGGGAGGAAAAGGAGAAAAGGTAAAGGGTGGGGAGACAAGGGTAAAAGTTTACTTAGGTTGGCAAAAGGATAGGGATAGTGGAAGAGGGTTGGGAACCTCTCTGTTTCTTATCATTCATATGGACATCCAAATTGTCAACTAAATTTTATGTGTATTAGGTGTACTCAAGTTCTCAAAAACCTGATCCCTTGATATAAATCTTTTTTTGTTGTAGTAAATACTTGCATAAATATGTCTTGTTTACCACAGTGTTTCAGTTTCTTTTTTATACAATTCATTTATGTTTTTCTTAAATAAACAGGAAAAGTTTTCTGTTGTGGACTTTGTTGATAGAAAGTGTGATGGCGAACCTATTCAACCTCTTCCTCTCAAGAATACTCCATTTAAGCTGGTGGAAGGCGTGAATGACTTAAAAATGGTAGCTGCTAAGTTGCAGGGTGTAGATGAATTTGCGGTTAGTGCCTTCCAGAGTTTTCTGTGGACTTAGTATTGTATTTTTTTTCACTTTACTCGTAGAGGCTGAACGCATTAAAATATTCTTTGGTGGTTCACGTGCTTTAATTGTCACGATGTTTAAAAATAGTAGTTATTCTATATTTTATCTGATTATTGATTCACTTAGTATACAACTGTCACTAAATAAATTCATCTGCTAGCTTTGAGTCAACCATGCCAGTAATTTAACTGTGGATTTTATCTCATGTTGTTCAGGAACTAATATATGCTACATAGAAAAACAAAGATAAATCTCAAACTAACTTCCCCTGGCTGCAGGTAGTATTTGAACAGTTGAGCACAACTACTTATGTTAGCTCTGAAGTGACCATACCACTGGAATATTGTTCTCGATTCACACTAGCTTTTTTATTGTGAGAATAACTTGTGGAATAACTAGCTAGTTGGTGTTTGAGAAATTGAAGCAAGACTTTTTATCTTAGCTTTGAGGAGACCCTGCATGATAACTTTCTATTGTTAATGTTTTCCAAATTTGTGAAAATAATTATTAAGAAAAATTTATTGCAGAACCGTATTCTACTTAGTTGTCATGGTATAAAATGTGAAGATTGTTTGTTGCTTCTACTTTGAATGCAAGTTTATTGGCAAAATCATACACTCATTATATTGGCTCATCTCATATTTTTAAGGAAATATATTGATACAAAGGATTGAATATGTTCCTTTAAAAACTGAAATTTATTACTGGTTTTGAATGTGTTTGATGGTTAAATTTTCCATTCCAGGTGGATTTGGAGCACAACCAGTACCGGTCATTCCAGGGGCTAACCTGTTTGATGCAAATATCTACAAGAGCTGAAGATTTTGTGATTGACACCCTCAAGTTAAGAATACATATTGGACCACACCTGAGAGAAGTTTTTAAAGATCATTCCAAGAGAAAGGTAGTTTATATTTTCTTTCAAAACTGATTTAAATTTACGACTTAATTTATTCATTATGCTTACCTTCTACTCTAGATAATGCATGGGGCTGATTGTGATATCATTTGGCTGCAACGGGATTTTGGCATATATGTGTGCAACCTTTTTGACACTGGACAGGTAAACATTTCCACCAGTTTCTTTATGGGTTTAACTTTTGCAAATTCTGGAATAGATGAGTCATACCAGACTTTTTTCGGAAGAATTTTCAACATTTGAATTGTTAGAAATATGTAGTATTTTCAACCAAATATTCTGTTATCCATTGCAATTGAAGATTTAATTACCCTAGTCAGCTAAAGGGCTACTTGTTATGATTGTATAATGGTATATTCAGGATTCAAAATCTCCAATAATGGAGACCCCAATAATGTGACATACTCTATGTGGTAGGGTTGTAAAATAGCCAGGCTTCTGCAATTCTTTTTTCTTGATTTGTCTTGCTTGCAGTTTGGATATGCTTATGTTTAGGTACATTGAGTTCTTGTTCTCAGAAACTTGGTGTTATCTATTTTTCGTTATACAGGCATCAAGGGTATTGCAATTGGAAAGGAACAGTCTGGAGTATCTTCTGAATCATTTTTGTGGAGTAAATGCTAACAAAGAGTAGCTTTCTGAACTTTATCATACTTCTATTAAATAATTTATTATCATATTCCTATTTTTTTGTTGAGCTAATAAGTTAATTGATGCAGGTACCAGAATGCAGATTGGAGATTGCGCCCTATTCCAGATGAAATGCTAAAGTAGAGTGCAAAATATTTAATCTTTCCATATAGTGTTTTTTATTCATCTATGTTGGCACTTAAATACTTTATTTTATTGTATTTACCCACCCACTATTATAAGATTCTGACTATAGTTGCTTATAGGTACGCCAGAGAAGATACACATTACCTGTTTTTTATATATGATCAGATGAAGAGAAGATTGCTAGCAGAATCATCAGATGACAATGATCTTCTATTGGAGGTGAATTTGATGTAGTCATTTATAAATTGAAAACAACCACTTAGTCTAAGCGCAAAATGAATATTATTTGTGCACTATGTTTTCTGTTCTGTGTAAGACAATTGTTATTTGATTCTGTGTAACATACTTCTATTCATGGTGACTATTTTCAGGTCTACAAGCGCACTGGTGAAATCAGCATGCAACTTTATGAGAAAGAACTTTATTCAGACACATCATATCTTAACATTTATGGGTTTGTCATTCCTACCATTCTTTAATTTGTAGTTGCTGTTCAAATGAAGTCCAGCTTTCTCGTCTTCGTTAATTTGCTACAGATCCTTTTTATAAAGTTCCCCTCTTCTGCTTACCTTTTTCTCTTTTGACATCAACAGGTTATCATTCGTTGATTTAAATGCAGAGCAACTTGCAGTTGCAGCTGTAAGTATATTTGACATTTTACTTTTATATCACTGATCTGCTTTCCAATTGAAATAAATGTGAGATTGAGCATGATGGGTATTCTTGGTGTGCTTTTGATACTAATACATGGTTGGCATATTATTTCTCAGATAAAAGCATGAGTTATGCACTTATTAATTCTTTAGATCTTATCATTCAAGTACTTAGATGATATGCTGAAGCTTTAATCAAGTATATATCTGTTGTAGCTAGAAACTGCACATTGATTCATCTGATATTGGGACAGAGACACATGTTAGCATATTATACCTGTTATTTCTCTCAGATTATATTTGGTATTCAAGTTCAAATCTTAGAAAGATATTAATGGGAGAATTAGCTCTTGGAGTCTGTGGCATGGTATATCAATGCAGAGGAAAATTGGATTTTCATATTGGGATTTGAGGGGATAATTAGTATTGTACATTAATATTCCTATTATATTATGTATACGATTAATAATATTAACTAGAAATAATGCAATCCTTATCTTTGCATCAGTGTGGGATGTAGGATAATAAACATGCAATACTTTTTATTATTAATCATAAGTTCAATAACTATAGAAACATAAGTTTTCATATTGTCAAAGGATAACCCAGTTGCAACAAGATCTAAAAAACAGTTTTCTTTCACTGCAACCTTACCTTCATTAGCATAGATGGTATATAGTAAAGTTCATGGAGAAGTGATATAGACACATCTTTTTGTTTGAGTTTTTTTATCCCTCTCGGCACTTGGGTTCAAATCCTTCCAATGCAAATGAATTCTCATGTAAGACAAGATAACCAAATATCAGTTTCATGAGGTTTCTAGAAATCCTATGGATTGGGGGAAAAAACTCTGGAACTGTTAATCAAAATTTGCAGTTATTGATGATTGCTAAGAATACCTTACTATTCATTATTTACATTTTTTGCATGACCTATCCTTTTCTCTGAGTTAATGGCAATTCTGCATCTTAAACAGGGTCTTTGTCAGTGGAGAGATAGTATTGCACGTGCAGAGGATGAGAGTACTGGATATATATTGCCTAATAAAACTCTACTTGAGATTGGTAAAATTTGAACATTTTTGCTGATATTCCAGCTCTTTCATCGGAACTTATTCATTATGATTATCTTGTTTGATTGAAAAGCAAGGCTGATGCCTACTACTTCTGTAAAATTACGACGGCTGGTGAAGTCAAAGCACCCTTTTATTGAACACCGTCTGCTTTCTGTAATTGAAATTATTAAGTGTTCCATTTCCAATTCTTCTGCTTTTGAGGGGATAGCTGAAGAGCTAAAGGAGAGGAGGCTAGAAGCAGTAAGTTATGAGCATTCTCAAGATATCAAAATTTAGTTCCAAATATTTACCTTTCTTTAATACTGCTTACACTGATACTGCAGCATATGGAGGAAGATAACGGCAACACTGGATCAATTCCAGCTACCGATGAACTTATGGAGTCTACAAGTTCTGAACATGTTGATCAGAGTAGTGGCATTGGTATGGAAACAAGTGTTGAAACTGTTAAAACAATTGGGCATGTTACAGATGCTGTAGAAGACTGCCCCAAACAGTCTATCTCAAGGCCAAGAAGTGGGAATTCAGTCCTCATTGATGCAATCTGAGAAAACTGAGAAAATCAAGAATGAAACGAGGGATAAGAAAAACGTTGAACATCTTCTACAAAAACAAGTGTGTTTCTTTCCAGCTGTTTCTGTCCTTTTACTGATCATTGAGTTGATTGAGATATCTATGGATATCTTTATAGGGTGGAATTGCCTCCGTCCAATTATTGGATAAGCCTACTCATGCTTTTGGAGCCTTACTTGGAAATTCTTCCTCTAGAAAAAAGCTTACCTCTGCTGATAAAGTGGGTCGCATTAGTCAGGTATATTCTTTGTGCCTTCATAATCAGTTGCAATGTTATAGTTGGCAATTATTTTACTATTGTATAAGAGAGAATTTATCTATGACTACATGGATTAATCACATAACTTGACAAGCTACATGAGATATTTTTCCAAGTAGGCTCACATAAGCAACAGTTATGGATAAGTTATACTTCCTAAAGAGTCAGGATCACTGTCATTAAGAAAGTGAAACTTGAGAGCCACTGAACTTTGGAGTTAAACCAGGATTCTTTTCAGTGTTTATTTGGACTATTTGGCTAATCAAATTTACAATATTACTTCACTAATAAACTTCATAACACCGTTTTCCTTCGTGGTTAAGCTGACATGTATGGTTGCTGTTTTTTTCGTTTGTAAATCAGCAACATCAGTTGTGAAGTTAGTAACTTCTCCTGCTATATCAATAGTAAATTCATCTCATCTTTGCATAATGTTTTTGTTTTCATCCTCCAGGATAAGAATGTGAGTAAAGTCAAGCAGATTAAATCCAATGTAGCTCTCCCACTCTATCATTTTTCTGGAGTCGCGCGATCAGATTTTCATGTTGTGGAGCACAAGGAGCCTTCAGATTTGCAAGAAGTCAAGGACGACATAGAGCCTCCAAAACTGCATGCTGAGGAGGTCATACCACTGGATACGAAAAGTGACTGTGAGCAGACTCGTATTGATAGTTCAGCAAGAAACAATGTCATGGATCATGAGGAATGTTCTGATCATCCTGGCACTGGCAGTGGTGGAGATCAACCAGAATCTAGCACTGCTAATGATCCAGTTGACATTATCTTAAACTTTGACTAGTGCTTTAAGTCAATCAATGAGAGAAGGAACTCTCAAAGCCAACTGAACCCTAGATCATCGCGGAAGCCTGCAAATAATCCTATTGTGGTACCATTTGATTATTCTGCTACAAGGTGATATTTAATTTCGGTAAGATTGGGGAGGATGATAAAGATCAAATTGAAGAGAACGGCAAAGCTGAAGATATAATATAGATAAAATTTCTCCAGACTCCGAACAAATGCATAGAGGCTCATTGCAAGGACTGGCTCAAGTTGAAGGAATATCAAGAAGATCTCAACCACGCCGTCATCAAGCATTCTATCCTTCGGACAACAGAAGCATGACATACCATTGACGGTACTGGATGCCTTTGTTCCTTCATAAAGGCAATTGCAACAGTGGATTCATTTAGATCACCTTTTGCTTGAATTGCTAAGATCAAAATCGTATGGTTTTTCCTTTATAAGGATCAGTACAGGAAACATTAAACATTATGGTTGGCGTGTTTGGATAATTAAGCCTACTGCGAGAAGCGACGGGAAGAAGGAAGGATACGGTCAGCTGCGGGCCCGACGGGCGCCATGGAGGAAGAACTCCGGGAAGAGGAGGGGCGCGATGGAGAGACCATGGATTGGAGAGCCGCCACGGGATCGTCGGAGAAGCAGACGAAGAGGTGAAGAAGAGAAGGGTTTTAGTTAGGGCACGAAGAAGCCGCGATTCAAAAAGCTCCACGGCTAGTATTTTATCTTTATATATATATATATATATATATATATATATTTCCTTTTCCTTTTTCTATAAATAAAAAAAATTACCCGGAGTTTATTGACGTTTACTCAACACTAAAATTCTTCTTCTCTCTACTGTTTTCGCACACTGGTCCAAGCTCAACAAGGAAAAAAACAAAAAAAATAATGACAAAAAGACGATAAACAAAACACTTGATGTAAAAATGAACAATTAAATAGTTAAGTAAACGAAAACTTCTTTTTTTATTTAATTTTCAGAATTTTTATTTTCTACTTTTATGTCCGAATAAAGCCACTGCTTTACCCGTGACCGTCGGATGATGAGTGATCCTGACCCGGTGCATGGTCATGATTGTTTCTCGCATGGAACTTTCCTACGCTGGCCTGCAAGTCGCAACTTGTTCTTCTTTTCTGGGCCCGAATAGCGAAATTTGTGCGACTTAGCTTGGACTTGATTTAATTTTAAATCCAGCTTTGAGTCTAGTTTCACGTCCGTGGAAAGGGTCTCGGAGTTCAGATGATCCAGATCTGATTTGGGATTGCGAGTCCATCTCCGTCCTTCTTCGATCACTTGGACTTGGCGTTCTGGTCGTTCCGGTGGGTAAATCCGGGTGCTCTGGCCGTCTGTTTCTCGGGATAAACTGGTGAGTTCTTTACTGTATCTCGTACTTCTTCTATGTGTTTTATGTGCGCTTCCATCTGGGTTTAGGGATTTACATTTTCCCTTGGTTGGTTGATTAGTCTGCGGAAAAATTTTCTTTGGAGATCCTTGTTTCTGATTTGAGTAGTTTTTTCGATTCGCGGAAGTTAGATCGGCTTGTTTGTCGAACGCGCTGTGGTTCCTTTGTTGTAGACTCTATCTTGTCAGGTATGACATCAAATGCAGAGGTTTTTTGACTTTTCCTTGAGTATTGAGATGAGTCGTGTTTCTTTGTTGCTGCCGCGATTTACGCATATCCTTGAAATTTTGTAACACTCCTGATTTTTCCATGTTTTTCTGTGAATCTGAAGGTGAGCAGTTTTGAGGTAAAAATTCAACCTGTGGGGATGGAAACTGTGGTTGTAGTTGGATCGCATCGGAGTAAATATTACAGCAGAGGCAAGTCACAGCCTTCGAGAGATTTTGGAGGGTTTAGCTGCCGCAGCTTCGAGTCTGCTGCTCGAGTTCTGCCATCGCGCTGTTCTCGATTGTGCTACTGGTATGGCTTTAGTGAGCCGAAATCTCCCAGCTTTTACTCAGACCAACAGCAAAAACAAAGAAGGAAGAGGAAAACCATTTCGCCGAACACCCCACCTTCTCCTAAAGGAGACGCCTTTAGTGAAAAGGCATCTTGTTCTGAACGGTGGGCAGGTCCTGCCTACTCAAACTCACCGCCTCCCAGTTGTTTGCCCATCCCTACATTTTCCCTTCGCCAGAAGCGTAGTGTTTCTCTAGAACTTCAAATTCCGATATCTGATGTTATGCTTCACTCTCTCTCAAAATCTGCACCAACTTCTCCTACTAGAGAATCCCCTCCATCTGCCAGTAACTTCCTATTCGACACTGCCATTGCTACGGAGAACTTGAGACGGATTCTCCAGTTGGATATTGCAGATGATTGAGGGAGTCCCTCTTTAAGTTCGTTAGAGTGCTTATGTATGTAGTTTGTCGTAAATATGGGTGTCCTTTCTTGAGTTTTCTAGCATTAGATTAAGCAAGTCTTACTAGAAACAATCAGGTAGAAGTAATGTCCTATATTGTTTGTTGGGGTCAATAGAGCTTGTGATGGGATTTGATGAAGTTGATTGACAATAGTTTAGTGGTTGTGCATTGTTCATAGACCTATTTAGTTGTTGATCTCTAACAATGCTTATTGTGTATAAGTAGAATCCATTGTAGGATAAACCGTTGAAATATACATCGAGCTTAGTCAAGTATATGACTTTTATTCCACTGTTTCATGGTAGAGCAAGATCTATGGGGATGAGTCCTTTGTATGTTATCTATTCTGTATTATCCTTGTCCACATCGTTTTAATCTTCAGAAGTTAGTAAGATCTAACCTTGTCCCTTCTTCCAGTTTTTTTGTAGGAAGAAGTGAGGTGTAGTGAACTTCATAGATCTCTCTTTTTGCTTGTCTATCTTCATGCATATTGACCGTAGTTGATTTTATCTTTTGTTCTCTTTAGTTCTACTTCACTTTGGGTCTCATCTTCAGTTCCTACTCTAGGAAGCCATGTTTCCCACTGTCACTAGATGATTAAGCTGTGGCATCATGGTGGGAAGTTTATTCCTTAACCATGTTAAGGTACACCTGGCTTCTTGGTTTTAATTATTTTGTCTTTGTTTCATGTTTCAGGCAATCTCTTAACTACATTTTTGCTGCAGGGCTGCTTCTGTTGGTGATCGGCACAGAAGCTTAGTAATTGGTGATACAGCGTGTGAAAAAATGTTTTTCTGTTAATGGTGTTTGCCTTTGGTGAGATAGTAAGTCAATATTTTGCTGTTGATAATGCTTCTGAGCTTGTCTAACTTCAGGAAACACTTGGGTTTTAAACAAATCCTTGTATCGAACTTATATTTGCATGTCTTAGTGATATAATTTGAATATTGCTAACAATGTGATATTAGCGTTAGTGACTCCAATGCTTTCTAGTTAGGCTACCGTCAGCAGCATTACATACATTTCAATTCAAGGCACTAACCACCAAGACATGATCGCATATCACCAGAAATGTACTTCTTTCTACCTACGTCGGAAATGCCATTCGATGCTGTTCCAGACTGCAGCATTGCCTCGGCGTGCGAAAGACTCGCCCTTTCAATTTCTTCAGCGTCTTCAGCCTCAGTGCCTCCCACGCCACTGGAATCAGTCCTCGCCCCTGAAACAGACAGCTCTGCTCGTACTGCAAAACCCAAGTCTCGGCGTCCAAATGCAGCGCGGTTGAGCTCCACCTCTCGTACATCCATGAGCTGCTGGTGCTTGTTCTGGTCGTGGTTTGCAGATTCCCATCTGACCACTGAGATCATAGATTGAGAATAAGCTTAAGCAATGATGGAAAGAAGAAAAAAAAGAGACCTCTTTTTAGGGTTTAGATTTGTTACTTCTTTGATCTTGCCGGATAAAAGCGTCATTGATGGAGGAGAAGGGCCTGTGGCGAGCA
>JBBMKF010467944.1:0-10775 GCA_037834155.1 Curcuma caesia | reverse complement strand
GTCTTCGTGTGCCCCAGCCATCCTCTAATAATTTGGATGCGGGAATCCGGCCATCCTGCAACCCATGCCTGCCTGCCCGGAGGAGTCGCACCTTCTTTGTTGATTCGCTCGTTTGGTGGCACATCCTAGAGATACACGTTGCGAGTTATGAGTTGTAGAGAAATTTTAGTTTGCATAAGTAAATTAATTGAATTTAAGTAATTTTAAATTAGGAATTAGACTTATAAACTAATAAATTAGTTCCTTTATCCAAGTGCAATTCGTCCAGACTTCCACAGTTAAAAATCTACTGCCATCCTTATCCTAATTGAATTTTAGAATCATGATTGTTATGGATATTATGACCTGATTCATAAAATCGGGACACATTGAGTTCTACGATTCATCACGTCTGTTGCTCTTATACTCAAGCTGTGCCTATTCCGACCCTTCCCTCTTAGCGCGTCAAATCTATCAGTCAGTCACAATCAAATCTATTAGACAGTCACTTGGCTGTCCAAGAAGTTATGAGACATGACAATCTAATGATGCGAAACTGTGATGGTGAAAGGACATTTCATCTAATGATCACAGATGATTGCGACAAGATATTTTCCCATATTCTGATCACATTTCCTCTACACAATCTACTACACATATTCTCCTTAATTAATGAAAGATATATATTTTTATAAAATCTCACTACCTAGATATTCTCTTTAATTATCAATAAGATAAGCTAGTATAATTCTTTCTCCATTCCATCTATATAACCTTCTTATCTTGCATGCACAGGTACGCAATTCCATAAGTTGCAATCCGCTTCTTCTTTCAAATTTCTTCTTCTTTCTCCGTGACTGATTTGAGCATCGGAGTGTTCGAATCAGGGACACCCCTGATCTTCCTTCTCACTGTGTTGGTGCTTGTAGGTCCTGGAGCTTATCCTCTTCTTCTTCCTCGCATGGACAACCTTAGTGCTACGTGGCAGATGATGAATCCACGAGGCGATCTCAACCGGAACAATGATACTGGGTAATTAAATTCGAGAGAAACTATCTGTTACCTACAAATAATGTATTAAAATAATCCACTAAAACACAAAGAATGTCCAACGTAGTGCCCAGAGTCTGGACTATGTTTGACATGCTCTTCCAAGTGTTTTTCTTTCGTTTTTTGCATTCTGCCTTCCCAACATTAGCAATAACCAACTTTTTCTGGTGTAAGTTCTCCTCTTGATTGCCTTGTTGTGCTTATTGTTTAATGGCATGGCAAAATCCAACATTTTCTGATTACACGGCAATCAAGGCTAACGTTTAAGGCCTCAGATATCAAACGGTAAGCAAAATGTTTGAAACAACTACTTGGGAATACAATGGGTGAAGAAGGCATTGTAACAAACCTGAACAATTCATTCATTATTTAATCCAATTTCAGAAATGCTACCAACTCCTGATGAGACAGGATCATGTGGAAATTCCAACAAATGCCAAAACAATTTTGGCCATGCAAATTGAGATTGTGTGCTATAAAAAATTAGTTCAGTTCCCTTGTCTTGCAATCTCTCGCACTCAGTATTAAAATCTATTTTGTACTCTAAACGTAATTAAAATCACCTAAGAATTGAAAGAAAAAAAAACATTGAAAACCAAAATTTCTTCCTAGCTACCATTCACAAATCTTGTCAAAGGAATTCTAAAGCACCAAGCTCGTGGAGTTCATTCATGAAAACAAAAGAATAATAATGGAAATAATTTCAGAGTTACCAGAAGCATGCATGCTTCATTTCAAACCCCGTGACGCCCACAAACTAACCCATGCCCAATATCAAAGGCAGGCGGACCGGGGCCGGTTCTGTTACGGCCCTTGAAATCCAGGACGGTTCGGGCATGGGCCGGCCAATTGGCATCCTACTACTTCACGGCACCAAAAAATGCTGCCACTCACCTTTGAAACTCCTTGATCTCGTCGAGCTTTTCTTCCCCAAATTAGTCAGGCTCGCTGCTTTGGCTTCGACTTCTAGGGTTTCAATCCGGGGAGCGAGGTCGGTCGAGAGAGGTATGGATTGGGGGAGCGTGACCGCGGAGGATCTGATCGACGCCTTACGGGAAGTCGATTGGTCCTCGCCACCGCGCCCCATCTCGGAGTTCTTCTCCCGGTTCACCATCCCTAGATCCTATTCCAAATGGACCAGTCGATTCAAATGCAATCTTTACTAGTAAGGCCGATAGATGAGATAATTGCACCTCGTTTTGGCTTCATTGGGATTGCCTACTAAGTTTTGATTTTTTTTTTTTCATGCTACGGTGCGTTCTTTTTAGGATATTGTTGCGCCTAAAGTTCCTCCCAGATATTGTAGACGTGCACAGATGATAATTGTTAGGATAGGAAGATGAATTCTCTGTATTGTTAACTGAATTATGTCTTTCGCGGTGGATTTTTTGTGTGCGGAAGTTTTGTTTCCTCGCGGATAATCGTTGGCGTCTCAGTTGGACGATCGACACTAGCCAGTTCCCTTTCGTATTCTGAAATATGATTTACTAATTAAGAATATTATCTGAACTTTATATTGCAAAATTTTATTGCAGCTACAGAACGAATTACTTCATCCTGATCATTTTCGTGCTTGGTAAGAAAATTGGCTAGGCCGTGTCTGTTCTTTTAAGTGAATTTATTTGTTAAACTTTCTTTATTATATTAAGTATGCCCCTCCTAATGCCCACCTATTTTCCAACTTCTTATTGCAGCAGTGGGATTTCTTCTGAAGCCTCTTGCTGTTGTTTCGGCCTTTCTCACAGGTTTAAGCATCACGTTTTTAAATGATAGGTAAGGCTCTGCCTATAATTAATATGCTTCAGAACTATGACGAGTTAATGCTCAATTTTTTTTCTTTACTGGAACAAAAGTTTATTTCATATAAAGGAAAAAAAGGGCATCACTTAGCACATGATCCTTACTACTAGTTGATAATATTTTTTATCCTGTTTTATTTAGGTAGGTCTTTTATTATCTTGATTTGCATACTATTCTTATAAAGATGAAAAAATGTTATGACCTATTTTTATGGTGGGGTTTATGAAATGGATGCTTTCCTTTCTACCATGGAATTGAAAATCTGTCTCCAACTCTCAAATTTCTGCTTTATGCACATTTGATCTCTCTCCTTTTTTACCTAATGGGATGCAGGTCAATTTCCTACCAAACATCTTCTACATTGCTAACTGTTTGGCCACTTGTGTCTGATGAGAGGGAATTGGAAGAAATGATCATCGTGCTATTTGTATTGCCTTCCTTTTTTTGGAAAAAAGAAGCTGATACGAGAGTGACTCTTCTATCATATGTATATATATAATAGAAGCCTAAGGATACAGCCACATTCTAACAGAAAGAAAAAAGCTTAGCTCAGAGTCAGTATTGTGAACTAAATCAACTGCCTGTATAGACAGCTATAAGTCAAAATAAAAATTCTGTTGCCTGGAAGGCATGAGTCACAGGGAGATCATCTTCAGTGTGAATATAGTCATGTTTATGTCACTTATCCAATGTGAATGATGTTTTATGGAACTGGAATTCTGTCCCCCACTCTCCATCTTTCACCTTAAGCACATTGGATCTCTCCTTCAGATCTATCTCCATTTTATTTTCCCCTAGAGAAATGCAGGCGAATTTTATATCAGCCACCTTCCACATTGCTAACTGTTTGGCTTCTTTGATTATCTAATGTGCACAATGTTTTCACCTTTGGTGCTACAATTCATTTCAGCATGCATCTTTCTGGATGCTTGTCTACTAGAACTTTTTGTTTGATTAACTAACTCTAATCCAGCTTAATTATGGGCAACTAGTCTTCCTACATGTTGTTAGGTTAAAGTTTATCTTAATATATCGTATCTATTGTAACTTCAACACACATTGAGCCATAGAATTGACTGTGCTAGAGGTTGATCTTAGTCCACCATTTGATCATAACTGCAAATTAGATATCATTTCTTTGTCGCACACTTTAAACACACCATCTTGTAACTTGTAAATAATTCTGCACTGTTACTCTCTAATGGAGTGGTTTCCACAGCTTTGCTGTTACTTTTAACGAGAAAACAACAAGGGCTGTCAGACAGTTTTCTCCCCGTCTAGCTGCAAAATTGAGGCCCCCTATCACGTAAACACAAAATATTCTTTCAACATTATTTCCTTGCTTGTTATGGAGTCAATTATATAATGGCATATATATTCATAGGCCAGTAATTCGTGGACGATCATCAACAAAAAGAGCAATCCATATATGTGGCCAGCCTCGTTGGGTGTTTGTTTTAATATCCTCAGTTGGTAAGTTCAAAAACTCATCTTTATAGTGTTGGAATGACAACTTTCCAGTGATAACATTATGACTTAAACCCTTGTCACAGCTAGTTGTATCCTCTGGTTGACTTCTTGCAACCTCCTTTCAGTGCTTTGGGCACTCACCATTGGGCTGCTGGGTACGCACTTGTTCACATTCACGTTTATTGAAAGATGAAAATTTAATTTAATCTCACTGTGATTGGGGTTTTGCAGCGACAATACTTCATGCAAGTTTCAGGTCACCCAACCTGAAAGCACGCCTCAACACATTCCGTGAGGAATTTCGAGCAGTGTGGCGCAATTACAGCGAGCTATAATCACTGAGGTGAAGATGACTATTTTCCCTGAAAGCTAGTTTTATTCTCACGTCTTCAGTGCAAAATGGAAGGATGTAGCCCCAAATACAGTTTGGCCTTACCATTTCATCATCTCGTTTCAGCGTTGCACCGTTATTCAGCTCCTCTTTTGATAATGCTAGTCACACAAGATTCTCCATAGCAATAAATCCTTCATGATATTCATATCTCGATACTTCCCCACAGTCTAGTTTCTTAGTTGTGACACTTGTAGGGCGAGATGCTTCTCATTTCCTTGAGTAGAGCAATTCTAGTTGAACTTACAAAGAAGGCTTCTCCTATGTAACTTATATGCTGACGTTATTCTTGTATTATGCATGGATGTTAAATGTTCATAAATATTTGCGGGTAATACATAATGCAATTGAATCTTTCTATGTAGGATCCGGCTTGAAACTTTCTAGGTTTGCCTGCTTTTCCTTCAAAATGGTCATTTTAGTTGGAGGATACAATCAATCTTGTACAGAAGCTGGCTTAAGACTTGTTACCTTGTCAGTTTCTGTAGTACAAACTGATAAGTGATTACTCTAAATGAATAACTATTTTAGCTCTAATTTTAGAGGGGAACTTTGTCATTGCTTATCTATTGAGGATTGAAGGTAAACAAATAATTTACATGTTCGCCAATGATTTACCCTCGCGTAGTCAAGTTGGTACTCGGATGGTAAATTTATAATAATAAAACAAAGTTTGAATTCTCAGGGGTGACTGTGGTGAACATTATCACCTTTTTGCAACAATAATGTTTGCAAATGATTTCCATGTTCTATAGTTGTGTCAGCCAAATCCTGGTGGCCATTATTATAAAATGCTGCTAAGCTCCAAAACTCAAATTTACAAAACTCCGACTTGAGTATTCGTTTAAATGTACCACGTCTCAGTAACCAAGCTGTTGGAGCAGACATTGCCACTCAACTTTTGGGAACAACAAACAGTAGATAGTGAAGCTCAATTTAAAATTTTTTTGCCCAGCTTTCAAAATGATTATTTAGATGAAGCATGAATCTCACCTAATAGTAGCGGATATCCAGCAAGGATTGAGGAAGTACAACAGCTAATAGATAGCTAGGTTTCTGGCACGAATAGGGGTGATAAAAGTTGATACAATCCATTTAAATGATACAATCTAACCCATAATATATATTTTAGGTATAGATTTTAAGGGAAATCCTTACAAATAATGGATCCAGTGTAAACAAATTACTCATCTATAATTCTTAGTGTAACAGATTAGAGTTATTTATAAATATATAAATGTTTAATTGAGTAGTAGTCAGTGTAAATGAGCTATTTATAAATATATAAATATTCGATTACTTAGAATACTATCAATTCGTATAATATATGTATACATATATAATTTAAATAAATTAAGATTGTGTATAATTATTTAAAATTTTATACTGTATTTATTTAAAATTTATTAAACGGATTATGCCATGTGATTTATTTAAGACCCTTTTTTTGTAATTAAGTGATCATATTACACAACCAATTTATGACTTGTTTAATTTATTTAATTAAATTATATAATGAATTAAAAATAAACTAAATAAATTATAACGAATTAAATCATGTCAAGTAGATGGTACTTATTTTTGGATTTCAATTAGACTCACACCTTTAAAATGGTACTGTTCGTAATGGATGTGTTTAAAAAAAAAAGTCTGTTCGCATATCCTCAATTCTAACACAATTGCATATCCTCAACGATTCACACACGTCTGTGTCAAACAGTCAGTTCGCATTTATTTGAGACGCAAAAAGTGATGTGATAATTCAGAGAAGAATCTCTTTAACTGACTGAGACTGAATCGTAATTATTCAAGCGGCGACGCAATTCGAATAAACTTGTCAGAAGTTCCAAGATGCTTGGTTGAAGAACTAAGCTGTTATTGAAGTCTCAACTCACAGGTCAAATTTATTTGATCGTTAAAAATTTTATAGTTTTCATAATATAAATTTATTTATTTTTTAAAAATAATTATTTATCATATTAATGAACCTGATTGATAAATTTTATTCATTAATAATTCATAATCAATATTAACAAATTAAACATTCAAATTTATTTTATATATATTAAACAAATATAAATAAATTTTTATCAAACAGAATAACAAATTTATTAATAACATTTGATTCATTTAAAGTAGGATTCTGTTTAAACATCAATTCAGACAGAGGTTCGACAAGAAATAACCTTCATTTAGTGCTTTATTACATCAGACAGAGGGCAGAGGCCAAGGAAAATAAACAGGAGCAACAAATCTAAAAAGCTCTGGAGCTTCAGCGCTCAACATTTTAACTTATGTCTACAGTCTATCACTTGGGTAAAGAACCACACTAGTCAGGAAAGTGAAAGAACAAGATTAGTAATTGCAATTGCAAAGACACATGCGGACCAATAGCTGGTATAACACACCAACAAGCACGTTTCACCTCTCACATGACTATCTCGGGCTTCAGGATGCTTGATTTGATTTCTTTATGTGGGAGAACAACCCCTCCATTGCTATACACCTCGTCAGAAACATGCACGTCCTCGCCAAGAATGGTCATGTTTTCGATCCGTGCCCACTGCCCCACTGTCGAATGCCAACCAATGATGCTGCCGGAGATGCATGCGTGCTTCCTAATTCGAACACCTCGCATCACAGTGCACCTTGATAGCCTGACTCCAGGCTCGATCACGCATCCAGGACCAATGGCAACATCTGGCCCGATGAGGCATCCCTCGCCAATCACAGCATTCTCATGAATCAGGACATTCCCTACGATATGAGAGCCAGCAGCTAACTCTGTCGATGCTTTTTTCCGCAGCGAGTCAAGATAGAGCCGTAGGCCTGTGATGTAGTCCTTTGGCTGGCCGATGTCCATCCAGAAACCGGGCAGGACCATGGCATAGAGCTGTTTCTCAGTTGCAATTTTTGGGAAAACTTCCTTCTCAATAGAGGTTGGTCTCAAATCAATACGGTCCAAGACTGATGGATTCAACAAGTAAATCCCAGCATTGATCTTGTTTCCAACAAATATTTTGGGCTTCTCCACAAATCTATCCACCCTACCATTTTCTTCATCCATCACAACAACACCATATTTGGATGGCTCGTCAACCTATCAACTAGAAAAGGTCAAGTCATTGGCATAAAGTAGAAGAATACGCAACGAAGGGTACTATATATACCTTGGTCACCATTACTGTTACCTCCCCGCCATGCGATTTGTGGAACTGAATTAGGTTAGCAAAGGGGTATTCACTTATGACATCGCTGTTGAGGACAAAGAAAGGTTCACCAGAACCATCTATTAGCTTGTCTCTTGCTAACGCTAGGGGACCAGCTGTTCCAAGCGGTTCAGTCTCTTGCGAGCAAGTGATTTTAATTCCAAGCTTATCCTCAAAGTCGTTCAAGAAGCTAATCATGACCTAAAAAAAGGCAAAGATCAAAGAGTGTAGACCCTAGAAAAGGCATGAATTTCTACTTGAATCTGAAAATAACAATGCACAGGGATAGACGCGTCGTATCTCGTACCTCTGGTCGATAATTGATGGCCAAAATGACTTCGGTAACTCCAACATCCTTCAGAGCTTCAATCTGACCAACGTTATAGATATTAGTAATACAAAATCAATTAATGAGTCACACACAACTGGAATACAAAGAGAAGATGCAAGACTTCACAAGAATGCAAGACTCCAAGGAACAGCCCCTGTTGTATGAGATAATGAATCAACAAGATCTTAGGTAACAAGTTTTTCAGGTACATCGATAATAATAATTAATTAGGGGAAAATGATACTAATTCTTGAGAAAAATTCCATCCCATGATCTTGATAGCTTCTTTATTTAAACAGTGACATGAAAGGGAGCGGAACGGGAAACATATACCTGATGAAGAATCATTGGTTTGTTAGCAAAATCAACAAGTGGCTTTGGGAAACTAAGCGTCAGAGGCCGAAGGCGGGTGCCAAATCCTCCAACAAGAATGAGCGCTTTCATGGTGTATAATTTCTTTTCCCTGTGGATCAGATGCGAGATCCATAGATCAAAAACAAGCAAAATCTACAGGGCTATGACAGGTAAACCATAGAAACATTTGACACGTAAACAGTGGTAAAGGACACGAGTAAATTGCAGTGGGCTAACTGGCTTGGAATTATACTCTCCAATCATAGGTTTTATCCAACAATTTGGCAAGTTTTCTAACCAACTATCTTCATCCGCTTCATGAATGAATGCTAGGTTGTCATTGATGATTTACTTTCTTCCCTTGGGTTGCTACTGAAATAAATTTAACTGATCTTAGTTCTCTCAGAAGAGAAGCAAGAGCTAAAGACTAAATTCCCTCAAATTTGACTTCATATATTCCAATACAATTGACATGACATGAGCAATGCTTGTGACAGATGCTCACAGATATGTATAAATTCACGAAGAAATTATGTAATAAGAGCTAAACCACAAATAATGTAGAAAAAAATAAAATCAGACTACTCGATCCAGATCTAGCCAAGCATCAGAGAAGGCAAAACTATTACCAACTAAGAAAACAACCCAAATAATACAACTGAGAAAAAGAGAACAAGGTCATTGTCTTAAAAGATCAATTTTGGACTCAATTTAAATAGTTTACTGTCAAATAAAAATTGCGAGCACCTTACCAAGCTACAAACCCCTAATCACCGCAGAAGCACAGAGATCGAAACCTAAACTCGCCGGATCTTTCATAAGCCTAGTCGCAACAATCCTAAATCTCCACACTTCAAGATCCAACTCTTAAACACACACAAACTACACGCCACTGAAAAGAAAGAGAGCTCCTGGAGATCCAAGCCAAGAACAAGCAGGAAAAGAAAATGAGAGCAACAAGCAAGATACAGTGTAAGAAGAGGGTTGGAATCTCACCAATAGGAGAACTTTTCTTCAAGATTCCGGCGGGAGGACGCAGATCACGGGGAAAGAGAACCGATCTCTCCGCGGCCCACGAGCAAGACGAGGAGAAGCAGGCGAAGGACTTCAACCCACCCCTTCCTCCTTTTATAGTCCCTATCTGATTTAATTTTAAAATACCCATTTATTGATTTTTTAACATCTCAAAAAAAATTATTATGTAATTTTATCCGACGCGGCACGATCCAATTGGACAATAAAGTCACCGGACGTGCTACGCCAAGTATTCAATTCAAAATTAAGAATTAGCATACAACAATATTATTAAATTCTTACATCCTTATTTTTGATTTATTATATATATATATATATATATCGAGTGTTATGGTAGGCGTAAATTTTACTTGAATAATAAATAATATATGACCCGATTTCTAAGTGATTAAAAATAGCATTTTCCATCAACCAAAAAAAACAAAAAAATATTAATCAATTGGTGAAAACAATGGCCAACTAGCTGTCGCTGACAAAATAATTGAAAAAGACCAGAAGAAATAAAACTACGGCATTGGATTTGGCATGCATGTTCTCGCAGGCGCCGTGCGCAGCAGTTTTAGGTTGCGTTTGGTTTGAGAGACACAAGAGACAGTGACAGAAATATAAAAATACAGAAGACAGTAGAGACAGAGATAGAATATTATTGTATCTATCTCCTGTTTGGTAACACAAAATACAAAAACAGAATCACGGACTTAAAAAGACTAAATTACCCTTATGTTACGGACAAAAAATATACCTATTCTCTCCTTCGTCTGATCTTCCTCCGCTACAAGATCCTCGTATCGGCCGGCGCCGATCTTGGATTGCGGAGCTTCTCCGACGATTCTGCTACCTCCGCTGCTGCTTCGAGCAATTGGAGCATCGGCTTCCGAGACGCCATACTCGGGGTGATCCGGGCCGGCGCCGTCCCTCGATCGAGTAATCCTGCCATCTTCTCGTCGATCACGTTCGCCGCCCATCACGGGGACGTCGCATCCTTGGAGGTGCTATTGAGACGGCCGGGGATCGACATTGACGAACAAGACGGCATCGGCTACTCCCCTGTTATGATAACGGTCAAAGAAGGCCATGTGGAAGCTTGCCGCCGCTTGGTCTTCGCCGGCGCCGACATGAATCTCCAGAATAAAGATGGTGAGACCACGATAGACCT
>JBBMKF010467933.1:0-10775 GCA_037834155.1 Curcuma caesia | reverse complement strand
CATTTAAATTACAATTCAAGCTTAAAAATTATAATTCAAACTTAAAAATTTTAACTTAATCAATTTAAATTATAATTAAAATTTAGAATTTTTAATTTTTTTTATTTTCTAACAGGCCTGTGGGCTGACCCACCTAATCCACGACCCGCCTTGAGTTGGATTGGATTTGAGATTTCGTAACCCACCCAATTGGTGGGTTGGCCCACCCCGCCCCGCCATATGATGGGCCCATTATGGGTTGGCCCGCCTCGCCTTGGGTTGGCCCTTTTGACGGCTCTAATTATTTGGTCACTGACTAAATCAGTCGACTGCTAGAGGATATCAGTCAACTAATAGGCAAAACTCAACCCTAATAGCAACCGTACAAGTAGGGTTTTGCTTGAAGGAGAAGGAACCAGTTCTTGAGAGTTTGAGGATAAAGTACTACTACATTTTCAGACTAACAAGAAAATATTCAAAGTAAGATCTCATTTGTAAAGGTATTTTTTTGCTTTCATTTGTATTTATATTTGTATTTTTTGTTGTATTATTGTGTTCTTGTAAGAATAAGCTTGTGAAAGGCTTCTCCGCTTGCGCAAGGTATCCAAAAAGGAGGAGTTCAAAGTGGAGGTATATAGCTCAGAATTGACCCTTGGATTAGTTACCTTAAGGAGACTGATACTAAGTAAAATCTTGAACTTGTGTATGTGGAGTCACGTTTGAATCAAGATTTCCGTTACACATTCAAACGATGAGCATAAGATCAAGATGATAAATGATCAGAGCTATTCACCCCCTCTAGCTCTCATAGGTCTTAACAATGGAGTGAAAGAGGAGAGTGTAAAGAAGATAGATATGGTGTGCAACTAAAATTTTGAGCCTCCTACATGAAGCTATGAGTGCTAGCTTGAAGGATCGAGATCATAAGAGTATTGTTTTATAAAGATCAACACCACTATGTTGAAATAACAATACAGTAGTGTTGGTTTTGAAGGATCAAGGCCATTATGTGTTTTATAAAGATCAACACCATTGTATTAGAGAAATAACAATACAATAGTGTTGGTTTCGAAAGATTAGGACCATTGTGGTGTTGTTTTATAAATATCATCACCATCATATTAAAGAAATCACAATACAGCGATGCTGGTTTTGAAGGATTAGGATCAGTGTCATGCTAATTTTCAAAGATCAACATCAATATATTAGATAAATCATAACACAGTGGTCATGGTTTGAAAGATCAGAACCTATGTGATGTTGTTGTTCAAAGATCAAAACCAATGTATTGGAAAAATCACAACACAATGATGTTGGTTTCGAAGTGTTGTGATTTCTCTAATACAACGATGTTGATCTTTATAAAACAACACCACTATGACCCCAATCCTTCAAAATCAGTACTCATAATTTCATGTAGGAGGCTTAGAACCAAGGTTACACACCATATACCTTCTTTATACTCCCATCTTCCACTCCATGTTCAGATTTCAGAATTCCAAATCATTTAAATCCATCAAAACTCATTGATGTTCTTAGCCAGCTCTAATAGGACCTAATTTAAGTCTTGTAGATTTTTACAATGCTCCTCAGTCTCACTATGGCGTAAAGTCTCAAATCAAGCCTATTTTAGCCATGCATACTCTATTTTCAAAAATGCAACCAGCATGCCAATTGGCATGGATCTATAACTTCATGTAGGACACTTAGAATCTTGGTTACATATCATATTTACCTTCTCTACACTCTCCTCTTCCACTTCATATCCAAGTTTTAGAATTTCAAATTCTCTAGGTTCATCGATGAGTTTCGACCAAAACCTATAGATGACCTTAGCCAGTTTTGATTAGATCCAATCCAAGTCACGTAAGTTTCTATAGTACTCCCCAGTCTCATTGTATTCTAAATTCTCAAATTCAAGGCATTCCTAGTCGTACACAGTTTGTTTTCAAAAATTTAATAGGCATGACAATTAGCACGGACCCATAACTTTATATAGGAGGCTTAGAACCAAGATTGCACACCATATCTATCTTTTCTATACTCTCCTCTTTTATTCCATATCTAAGTTTCAGAATTTTAAATTATATATATAGGCTCATCAATCAAATTCAGTCAAAATCAATTGACGATCTTAGATGGCTCTAATGAGACTTAATTCAAGTCTTATAAGTTTCTGTAGTGTTCTTCAATCTCATCTTGTCATAAAGTTTCAGATTCAAGGCCTTTCTAGTTATGCATAGTTTATTTTCAAAAATTCAATACAGTCTTATAGATGATGATGCTTTGATGAAATCATCACCAAAATAGTGATGTTTTGAAAAAATCAATACTAAGACAATGATACTTCTAAAAAATCAACACCAAAATAGTAATGTTTTGAAGAAATCAATAACTAAAATAACATTAAAGTAATTTTTAATTATTTAATTATGATTTATTGTTATTTTTTATTTTTTTCTCTTATAATTAGCTATAAAAAAAGATGGAAATAATAAATTTTTTATTTATTTATAGTTATATTAATGTTTCTTTAATTTTATAATTTTTTATTAATCTTCCTTGGTATTTTACATTTTTTTAATTTTTTACAAAAACTCTAAATTTTTTTAAAAAATATAGATAAATTTAAAAGATCGTCATGGAGTTTAATGACATAACATCAATAATTTTTTAATGAAACATTTTGATAAATAATTAAGTTTATATATTTTTTTTATTTGGTTCAGCTTAAATAGAGCCGAAAGACAGGAATGATTTTTTTTTTTTTTTGGAATTGTGGCCGTTCTTTGAAAAAATTGAAAGTATAATGTACCTTTTGGGAATTTCAACACTTTGAGTGCGCCTTTGGTGAAACGCTGAATTTATTATTAATTGCATGATGAATTATTTCCTGTGCTTTAGGCCCCATTGTCCACTTAAACGCTGAATTTATTATTAATTGCATGATGAATTGTTTCTTGTGCTTTAGGCCCCATTGCCCACTTAATTGCACAAATGGGCTATATATCTATGTAGGAATGTCTGTCCCCCTTGATCTTGATTTATAAATACATGCACACATTCGAGGAGTGATGACAAACCCTAGAACAAGTAGCTTTCATATGCTTTTAACGCAAGGCCAAAACTTTAGATTTTAACCTATATGTGGAGTTAAATGAGTTGGGTTGCGGGTCTTGTTATGTCAAGCTCAATAGGTTGTGTAGTGCTAGGCTTGGTTGTTACAAAATAGACTTAGCCTCATGGGTTAAGTTAAATGGCAAGGGGTTTAGTTCAATCCAAAGTTTTAAAGTATAAAAAATCAAAAGAAAAATTTATAAAAACAAATAAAATATATTGTATAGAAAAATAATTTAGCTCAATATATATGTAGTTGTATGCCTTTTAATGAAACACACAGAGTATTATATAAACTCTCATAAAGAACAAATCACTTATCAAGCAATATGAGATAATGATACTAAAATTAGTCATCGAGGTGGATGCTAAGGTAGTGGCTTAGATGAATGCTGAGAGTTTACTTGCGCATGCAAGGGCACATGTTAAAAGACGTTGAAGTTTTTTTTAAAGTAAGACTCTTTCGATGCTTAAGTCATGAAGATGGATTAGACAATAGGCAGTAGAAAAATAAGAGATGCATTACTCTTAAATGAAGCACATATCTACATATTTATATGTGGGAGTTGAGACCGTTATTGAATAGAGAACTCGGGGAATCGAACTCAATGGAGAGCTTGGGAAAAAGCTTAGCAAAGAGCTCAAGAAATCGAGTTGAGTGGAGAACTCGAAGGACACTCTTGAGTAAAGAACTTGGGGAGCTGAGCTAAGTAGAGAGATGAGGAAACAATTTTGAGTAGAGAATTTAAGGAATCAAACTGAGTGAAGAACTCAAGAATTGAACCCCTTAGAACCAAGGTATCATGAGATTAAAGTTGTGCTTGTTCTCTAGTTAAGACTAAACCCCTCCACCAATGATACTTTAATACTAAATTACTCAGTTTAGACACCTATATTCGTATGCCTCCACTCTACAATGAGTTTGGATTTGAGGGTATGTCAACATTTTTGCATTGACAAGCAATGAAGCTTTAGTATATCATGGTATTAAACTCTACAACAAGAAGAAGAAGATGGGAATGACAAGAATCACGATTGCTACTTAATTCGAACTCTTTCAGTCTTGTCTATTGTCTATGCTACTCTATTTCAATTGTGCTAACTTAGCTCCATAGCTAATATATCTATCGTTAACCAAGTAGATGAGGTCCTTCCCCATGATATATAATCGATTGATTGAGATCCCAAAAAAGACTCATTGCGGAGCTAGAGACAGATTTAGGAATTAAAGTTGGGTATCCGAATACTCCAACCTATTCGATTGATAAAGTTTCATCTTTAGATATGAACGTTTTGTCTCATCTCCTACACTAACATGATATTCACATATTTATTTTTTCTTTTTAGGATTTCATTCAATATAAGTAGAGGATGATTGATGGTCATTGCTAGGAGAGATAATTGAAGAAATTTGGACATTAAAAATTGGAAGACTTTCACTATATTAATATTTCATTATAGACAGTAGAAATTAAAGCGCTTTCATTAGTTTGATGATCTCTCTTCTTAAAGAAATAGGATATTAATGTCTTTCTTTTTTTCAATAGATTGATGTCCCATTTTGAAATAGTTCAAGTTATATTCGTAAATAAGTAAAAAATAACAATCAAATACATAAATAAGTAATAGTCAATTAATTTGGCTCAACTCTAAAGATAAAAGGTAAAGAGAATGAAAATCTTTTCCTCTTTTTCGATAGTCTCGACTAGGTCCGGTGATGGTGATAAGAAAAGACAAAACAAGGGTAGCTCTTATTGGAGAGGAAAAAAGATTAGGGTTGTTGTTGGTTGGTTGAAAAATAACAAAATGAAGGAAAGAAAGAGGACTGCTGCTCTTGAAATGAGGAGAAAGAAAAGAGAGCTGTTGTTAGAGAAGGAGAAGAGAAAAACAACTAAGCTACGATTGGGAAGAAAAAAATAAGAAGAAGAAGAAGTCGACACGTAAGGCAGTGGGAGCGAAGCTGCAAACTTGCAAGCATAAAAGAGAATAAAAAGAAAAGAAAAGAGAAAATAAGTTTTTTTTAATTTTTTTAAATTCATTTTAAATAGTTTGAACGGCGGTTTAATCCAATTAAAATTGGTTTGATTATAACTTGATCAAATCAAATCTAAATCAATATCGAATCGAATTGGATCAACATATTCTTTATCTTCGCGTCTACCTGATAAATTTAATTGTTTGATCTCAACCCGATTTTAATTCAACATTTTTATTTCATGTCCAATTTATTTATTTATTTATTAAATAATTTTAATATTTAATAAAATTTATATACACAATAAAAAAAGTTGGGCTATAATCTAGTGCAACCCCGATGTGCATCCGTATCTGACTGGGGCCGTGTTGATCTCCCTCCTCGCCCCGACGTACATCTTCCTTTTAATTTTGTAATAAATGGGACCACCTCATGCACTATCATTTTTTATTTGACTTGCTGTCTAAATATAATCAAAATTTATTTTTTTTTGAAAAAAAAAGAAAAATTGTAATTCAATTTCGAAATGGCATTCAATGAAGCAAAAGCAAGCTTATTTGCAAGTCACGTTTTGTATTTAATTCATTAATTTTGTGAGGATGATTGGCGTAACCATTTGTCAATTAAGGTTCGTCTTAAGTACTGATGCTTATACTAGCAACACTAATTAATGCACGTATCTTTCCTGTGGTTGCATCGTCAATCTCACGATTAAATGAAGAGAGATAACCTAGATAACAACTTCTAAATGAAAGGGTTATTTGTCATGACCATCAAAAACTCATGGATATAGATAAGAGAGGAGAGAGAAGGCATGATCTCCTGGAAAGTAGATATAGTTTTGATTATTTTAATCATTTTGTTACTAATTTTGATTTAATTATCATTTAATCAGGACAACACCTACAGTTCAGCTATTGTTGGTGAGAGATGACAATCATAGAGGGGCAGCTATTGGGATCGTGTGTCATATATATCAATTCGAGATTATTAGAGTTCAAGTGAAGAAAACTCAAGAGAGAGCTAGCTAGAAGAAAAACCCTAGATATCGAACTAGATCAAGAAATTCAAAAGCCGAGCTTGGAGCTAGCAGGGAGATATATATGCTGAGCACTTTTTGGTACAACCGGAGACTTTTTGGAGTGGATCACTTAGTGTAGTCTGTTAACTTGAACTAAGGTGCACAGCTAACTAAAACAAAATTAATATCCCGGACATCACTCATAATTAAATTATTTTAAGATTTTATATGATAAACTAAATCCTAAGGTGATTATATTACTATGGAATCTCACTAAGGAGTTCGTTGATCTATTTAGATACTCTGTGTTACGAGTAAGAATTGTAAACTTCATCAACAATAACATGCAATTTAATAGATAGACTTTTCAAAATAAGGAAGTCAGTTTGTCTCTTAGGAACCAACTGCGCTACGTCCGTGGTTAACAGAATTTCCAAAACAAGCACCAAGTTTCATTATTTTTGGTTCAATCATATTCTTACTTTTCTGTCTTTCTAATTTTTTTATGGTTAATATTTTATAATTTTTACATGTAAAAGTTATATTAAATTCATGAAAAAGAATTATTGGTGCAATTGATCTCTCATCAATATTAACTAGGTTGACCAAGTTTGAGTTTACTTGAGTTGAGTTTCGATGTTTGATTAATATGTTTGTTGATTAAAGCGAAGAGTCAAGTAGATCAAGATTGAGCAGATACTTGACAGTGGAGAACTCTAAGTGGATAACTGGATACTTGACAATTTGAAATCGAATAGAGAGTTGATAAGGGCGAAATTCTAAGTGGATCAAGGTTGATCGGACACTTGATAATGAGGAAAGTTCTAACAGATCATGAATGACCATATATTGACACAACAGAAGTTCTGACAAGTCAAAGTTAGTCAAATGTTAGGTAACGATGAAGTCTCAACAGGTCAAGGTTGATCAGATGTTAGACAATGAGAAAACCCTGGCAAGTTTTGATTGATCGGATGTTAGACAATGATAAAGCCTTGACAGGTCAAGATCGATTGGATACTAGGTAAAGGGAACTCTTGACAGGTTAAGATTGATTGAATATTAGGTAATGGAAGTCTTGGTAGGTTGAGGTCAACAAGATACTAGGTAAAATAATAATTTAACTTGGTAAGGCTAAAACAGGAGTATTAGTCGATTGATAAAGTGTGTCAATCAATTGATGGACCCTAAATCTCAAAATTGGGATTTGAGGGTGTTCAACATTTATGAATAGTATTTTCAGTACTATGAACAATGTCAATCGATTATGAATAGTAATTCTACTATATTATCCTACTACAATAATTTTGCTATAGTAGATATCGATTGATGAACAATGATAGTCGACTATTACTATAGCATATAGAGAGTTAAAAATGTTAGGATGTATACTATAAGCCTAGCTTTTGTATGAACATCTATTTTGAAATAAGAATCATATTGGTCAAATGTTTGTATTTTATATTCTTTATATATGTTAATGCAGTTGTCCACTTAATTTATATTATAGATAACATAGTGTGTGGTGCCACATAGAAGATCATGTTATTAGTTCCTTATAAATTATAAATAGTACTATCTCCCAACTCATTAGGCCTATTATAATTTATAATAAGAAACTGATAACATGATCTTCAGTTCCTTGTTATACTTGAGATTGTTGTGTACTGTTTCTACACCTAGTTGTCTTATTTGCTTGCTTTCAGGTGAGACTATGGTGCATGACAAGAACATTTGAGGAGCCATTACTTGAAGACGATCCTGATATATATTAACAAAATATTTCTTACCTTACAGAGAGCCTAGAGGAATTCAATGAACAACAACATGACATTCTACAACAATTTCAACAACAATAGAACTCTCGGGATACCAGATTTTGCTTATCAATCTTCTTACATCAAATATCCTAAACTTGAAGTGGATTTCGAGCTTAGATTAGAGAGTTAGCAATACCAAAATTTTCATGGCATAGCAGCTCAATCGATACAAGTTTGTGGAATATGTGCTAGTGCAACACATTCAACCGACATCTACCCCTCATTACAACTAGATGAAGGATTTCCTTTCCTAGATCAAGTGACAACAGCAAATATATATTAGAGCAACCCTCAATATCAGAACAACCCTATGTCATCTACCTACAATTCTGGATGGAGTGATTACTCAGATTTAAGATACGAAAATAATTTTGAACAATAACCCAATTTTGCACAGCAGCAGACCAACTTTGAACAACAACCATTCTCGTCTTATTCAACAAACTTTCAAAAGCCATTAGGATTTCAGAGCAACCCAATTCAGTATGAGCCTCCACAGGTCCAAGATTCTAATCCTATTCTAGACACTTCCAGACAAGAGCTAAAGGACATGATGCAATAACTTCTCTTGCTACAACAAGAATTCAATCAGCAATTTCAGCAACATTAACAAAGGAAGGACACTGCTATTCAAAATTTGAAAAGATAAAAGAGCCAGATGGCTACTACTATCAGTCAGCTTCAGTCTCAGGGGTCCAATCAGCCACCATCTCAATCATTTCTGAATCCCATAGGAGATGAGAGTGCTATTACATTTAGAGATGGTAAAACAATTCTAGACCTCATACTTCAGACACCTTCTACACTTTAGACACCTATCTCAGTTTTTGATCAGGACATAGAGCATGAACCACAAACAGAAGCAAATCCATCAGTGCTAGTGTCATTTCCCTAGAGAGCAAGACTTCCTGAGTTTGATGAGTTAGAATGTGATACATATGCCTCCTTGATTGAGATGGTTACCAACTCTGAGGTAATAGATGACGATTCTCATTGTATCATTGATTCCAAATGGATGCAGGATAACCTTGCAGATATAGATGACAAGGTCTAAGCCATAAGCAGACTTGTAGAAGAAGATGCTGATTCGTTTGTGAAAAAAATGGAAATGGATCATCAACAGGAGGAGTTAAACCAAAAGGTACTGGAGCTCGAAATGGAAGATAAGAATTTAAAGGATGTGGATGAAGAACTTAACAAGATCAGGGAGGAAAATGTGAAGCTAAGTGAGGAACAATTTTCATCTTCTTGTATCACTGTTGACATTTTTGATGCTTGTGTAGAGATTTCTGTATTGGAAGCAAGTCCTGAAAAATTACTTTCGTCCCTTGTTCAACCTCCAAAGTTGGAATTAAAATCCCTACCATATCAATTGAAGTATGTCTACTTGGGGAAAGAGTCAGTCTTCATTGTTGAGAATTTGGAGGAAGATCAAGAGGAAAGATTGTTAAATCTTCTAAGGCAGTATCATAAAGGCATAGGATGGTCCAGTGCAGATATTACCATGGCAGATATTCCTGGCCTCAACCCCTCCGTTTGTATGTATAAAATCTTCTTGGAGGACAAGAACCCAGTTAGGCCACCACTCAAGCATCACATGTTTTGGATCAAAGCATTCTAGGCAATCAAGTGTTGTAACCTGGAAAAGGTTTGATTGTACAACTCTAGACTCCAATGGTTTTCAGGTATATTAAGATCCATGTGGAAAGGTCCTTTCTATATTATTCATATTTTTCCCATGGAGTTATTGAGTTGCAGGACACGATGAATGGGAGGACCGTTAAAGTGAATGGACACCATCTGAAGAAATTTTGTAATGGAATTATACAGACAGTGTTGGAACAAGAAAAGCTTAATAACCCCATCTACCCAACTTAAGGGGAGTTCATTCATTTCTTCTCTTTATTTTCTTGCTTAGTTGTTTTGTTTGTTTGCATTCATGTTTGTGTGAGTAGCATACTTGGTTTTTCATTTACACATAGTGTTAATAATTGTGATTTCATTTCCTTAAGTGTTCATACCATTCTTTAAGATATGTGAAAGTTAGTTAAGTTTGATTATTATACTTTGAGTTCTATGACATGTTTAGACACTTTCCATGCATATGGTCATTAGTGTGGTGATGGATTCTAATTGTTTGATTTTACTTGATGACTTTATACACCTAGTGAGGACTTAGCCATCTTTTTCCTTGTGGTGTGATATGCACTCATGTTGCGAAACTCTAGAACTTGCTATGCTTTTTTACAAGGCATAATATCATAAGCTACGTGATGATGATGATGAAGGATATCTTGCCTACACTTTTGAAACTCTACATTTTTGTAACTCTAAAACTTCTTTTTGTGGAAATGTCTTCTTCTTTTACCTCATTGATAGTTGCATTTCTTTTTTCCTTACTATATGTGACCTTCTTTGGTATACCTTGACTGAAATAATTTACTCTTATCTTGTTGAATTTATTGCCTGAGACGGTCAAATTTTATGTGTGGGGGAGGAGAAGTAATTGAAATTTTAAGTGTGGGGGAAGAGATGTTGAAAAAAAAAGAGAGGAGAAGTGATTTTCAAAAAAAAATGAGGCCAGATATAATTGATAGCATGAGTGAGCCATGCTTGATCACCATGGTTGAACCATGCTTTACTTTCTCTGAAGCCATATTTTTATTTAGAAAGATTTGGTTAATGTTGTTGAGAGACTTATATTGATAGCACATTATATCATGGTTGATTTTTATTCTTGTTTTATTGTATTTTTAGATAGGTTTTCATTTTCTTTAGATAGGTTGAAAAAAAAATTAAAAAAAATTAGAAAAAAATTCTAAAAAAATGGAAAGAATTCATTCATTGAAAAAAAAGATTTGTT
>JBBMKF010467922.1:0-10776 GCA_037834155.1 Curcuma caesia | reverse complement strand
AAATATAAAAATTTTAAATTTGGATTACAATTTAAACGGGTTAAGTTGAAATTTTTAAGTTTGGATTGCGGTTTGGATGGGTCAAGCATATTAGTCCATTAAGTTTTCTACTTCAATTTTAAATTTTGAAGAAAAAAGTTTTCTCAACTCACGGGCCAACTCAAGATCGTTGTGGCTGATCCATATGGGTTGCGGGCCTAGGTGAGTCAACCCATCTGAACTCATCTTAAAATGAATTAATAAAATTTCAATCTAACCTGCCTAAATTATTTATTGGGGCGGGCCAACCAGACAAGTCCAACCAAAATTGACAGCTTTTTATCTCTTAGGTCCATCAATGAGTTCCAATCAAAACTCATTGATAGACCTAGAGAGCCTCTGATCGAACTGATCAAAATCATTCCAACTCTTGTAAGTTTCTATAGTGCCCGAGAGTATAATGGTGCCTTCCGTTATATATCATCGTAAAGGATTCTCAGTATTACTTAAAATGTTTAGAAAGTTTCAAACTTTATACCAATTGACACGAACCTATAACTTCGTATAAGAGACTCCGGATCAGGATTTCTCATTATATCTACTTTCTATTCAATTCATACTTTCATCTCATTGTAAAATTTCAGAAATCCAAGTTGTCTAGATCCATAAATGAGTTTCGATCAAAATCCATTGATGAACCTAAAAAGTTTCGATCAGACTCATTCCAACTCCTATAGGTTTAAGGTGAATCTGAGTCAAAATAAACTCTCGCTTACTATTTTAAAGCCCTACTAATAATGCTCAAAATGATTTGAACTTTTAAAATATTATGGTGTTGGTTTTCGAAAATTAGCACATAATATTGATTCTGATCATACACTGTGGTGTTGATTTTTAAATATCATAGTTGTCTTATTTTCTGAAGACCATAGTGGTGTTGGTCTTTAGAAATCAATATCACAGTCTGTGTTAGTTGACATGCGATCGTAACTTCGTCTACAATATCTTAATTTATTAATAAATTTTGATTAAAATTTATTGATGGATCAAAATTCATGGATGAACGTTCAAAAAATATGCAACATGAGATTGGAATTCTAGAAAACAATTTTATCTCTTACCACCGTATCCGGTCCAAGAAGCGATTTTGTGTTTCCGTGAGGGAAGCAAATGTTCACGGTCGCAATCAATTGAATCTAATCATCGATGTTGACCACCAGCTTCACATGCACTGGGCCCTATTTCCACTTTACCACCTCGACTTTTGCAGGGTTTGGCAGGTCCTCCATTTCGGAATCATGTCGGCTAACACTCCGCCACAAATAACCAACGATCAACAAATTTCCATCTAATTCCACCATCACAATTTCAAAACTTTCAGGATGTTTTTCGAAACAGTATCATCGTCGCCAACTAGAACTGTCAAATGAATCAATCCATGATGGGGTAGGTCAACCGACTAGAAATCTATCATATGACGGAACAGGATGAACCGATCCACCAACTTGACAGGTTAGAAAATCTCCAATCCAACCCAATACAAGACAGATTACAAATTAAACGGACCAATTTACAGATCTATCAAAAATAAAAAAATATTTACAATATTAAAAATTTTAAATTTGGATTACAATTTAAATTGATCGAGTTGAAATTTTTAAACTTAAATTGTAATTTTGACGGATCAAACTCACTAATTCATTAATTTTTCTATTTTAATTTTAAAATTTAAAATAAATAAATAAATTTTTTTAATCCGCGGACCAATCTAAATCGACCGCGGATCAACTCACATGGATCGCGGACTTAGACGGATCAACCCATCTAAACTAATTTTAAAATGAATTGATAAAATTTAAATTCAATCCGCCTAAATTGTTTGACAGAGCGGATCAATCCAGCGGATCCAATTCAAATTGATGATTATATTATCGACCGACTCACTTTTTCTCTTAGCTCCTCTATTTTGCAATAATACTAAACATTTACGGGTAGAAGCATTTGGCGACGCTAAAAGGACTATTTTGCAGTAATTAGTTTAGCACTCGATTAAATAATTATTGGTAATTGGATTCAAAATGAAGAGGTATATAATTCGACAAAAATATAAAAAAGGAAAGAAAAGAAAGATTCCTGACTTCCCGCTATAGTCGCTACAGCCACCAAATCCACTATTCCATGTTTTTCTCTATAAATATATTTTCAGAATAAAATTTAATTGTGGGATTATTTTTTTCCACTCTTTTTATTAAATATATCGTACACTCTCTAATTTTTTTAAATATTTTATTTCCTCTTATTTAGCCTGAAAATGATCACTTTGAAACATTAAATTTAATTTAATCAATTAATTAAAATCATTTTATATGTTACAACTGGGAGCTGTCTCCACTCTAAACCTCAACTTTTTATCAATAATGTTAAATAATTTTAATAATAATATTTCATTTTTAATCATTTTAATATTTAGTTATGATCGTAATTGCTATTTATTATAATTATAATTATTGTTTTTTTGCTTATACTTAAATATAAATAAAAAAGAAAAAAATAGTTATTTATTTTTCTTTCTCTCTCTTGTCCCGTGTTAGTCTCCTTGCTGCGTCTCTCTGCTTGCTCTGCCTCCTATAAATACAGCAAGAGCTTCATCGCTCCCTCCAGCCTCACTCCATCGGAGGACCTCAAGCGATCGCCAGATCCAGACTTCCCCTCGTTTCGATCATCCGCTTCACCGGTGATTCCATCTCTCCTCTGTCAACCAAGGAAGGTCGGCGATTTCGATAAGATGTGGAGAAGAGGCGAGAACGGATCGACGACGGCGCCGGCGGCGGCAATGCCGGGATGGCTGGGAAGGTTGATGGAGGAGAGTTTTTTCGTCGGATGCGACGCCCACGGAAGCCGCAAGAAGAGCGAGAAGAACATCTTCTGCCTCGATTGCTGCACCAGCATCTGCCCCCACTGCGCCCCGGCTCACCCTTCCCACCCTCTCCTCCAGGTCCCTAACCCTAACCCCCTCTCGATTTTCCATTTCTTCTAGGTTTTCTCGTCATTTGTGATTTCATTAATTAGCGGCAGTGGATTTGCGAAATTTGCTCATGTTCCTAATTCGGAAGCAGGATCTCCAGTGGGCTTTTGTCCCTTTCTCCAAGGATTTTGTTCTGGTTGCGTTGCTATTCCCCTTCACCTTTTCTTTCTATTTCAATCAATCCACGTCCAGATTCATCCGATTTCTGGTTTTTACCCTAACCCGATACACTTTTTTCTCCCCATTTTTACCATGTCTTTTCACTCCTTTTCCTGCTGTGATACAATCTTGGCTATTTTTGTTCTGGTTTTACAACTCGTTCTCAGTTTTGTTTCACCTTGATTGCTTTAATTTTCCTCACGGCTGCCATGGGTCTAATTACTGCAATGAAATTTTGGACTCATCTCATTCAGTTTACTGTTTCCCTTCCTCGATAATGCCTTTTTTTTTCTCCTCCATCCCTCAATTAGAACACTAGGTTTACTGTTTTGCCCTCAAATTGCAGAGTGACTTTTCCCCTGTACCAGCAGTGGTGTCAGCTGAGTGGCCTCCTCAGCCTGATACCACATGCCCCATTATAATTCTCGGTCAATGTTTCAGATTGACGACAGATTCGGATTGATCCATACCTAAAAAATTTAATTTCGGACTGATTAATTCTCTCCGACCAGTATTTTTGAAATTGCACCAATCCTAGAATCAAGGAAGAATTCAATCAGAAAAAGAAAACCAATTATATATCCTCTCTTTTATTCTCCAACTCACTGAGATTTTTTTTAATAAATCAGGTGAGGCGATATGTGTATAACGACGTTGCTCGCCTGGAGGATCTGGAGAGGCTCATAGATTGCTCCTACGTTCAGGTAATTAATCACTGAATTACCTATGAAGAGTTAGATCTGAAAGATTTTTGTCAAAAGTTGGAAATTTAATCAAAGAAGAGTTTAACCTTGTCGAATGAACGACCGAAGTTGTGCTAATCGAGATTGTAACTAACTTTCATTTACCATGGCTTTCATTTGTGGCTGCAGCCCTACACTATCAACAGTGCCAAAGTGATTTTCCTCAAGCCAAGGCCTCAATCGAGGCCTTTCAAGGGCTCCGGGAACCTTTGCTCAACGTGTGACAGAATTCTCCAAGAGCCATTCCACTTCTGTTCCCTTTCATGCAAGGTGCTTAATTAATCCAATCAAATCAATTTAGTTAAATCAATATCTTGTTTAACGATATATACTTATGCATGGGAGCAGGTGGATCATATCTTGTTTAAAGGGGAGGACCTATCCAGCATACTGTTCAGGTTCAATGAGTTAGATTTCGCCTTCTCTCGCTTTGAGAACCTTCGCATGGACGGAGCAGAACTCGCCGAGGAGGAGGAGGAGGAGGAGGAGGAGGACGACAACGCAGGCGATTTCATCGGCTGCTCGAGCACCACCGGCGAGAAGAGGAAGAAGGGCGGGTTCTTCCCACAAATAGTCCTGTCTTTGAGCAGCAGGAGGAAGGGGGCGCCTCAGAGGTCTCCCCTCTCCTGATCCCCCATTAACTCTCTGCTACTGCCTCACTGTTGCTGCTGCATACTCTGTGGAGATTATATGTATAATTACGCACGTAGTTCCTCCTGGCTGACTGTGGAATTATTAATGTGGGCAAACTTGTGGTGCTTTGAGCCACTGAGCACATCCATCATTCAATAGGTGGGCAGGCACAGTGGCCTTGCTGCTTATTCTAAGCCCACAGTGCTTGCCAATTTTGGTTGTGTAATGGACTCTCTAATGCCTAATGCATACTTATTTTATCTTATAATATCTTATACATGATCATAATGCATGATATATTAAGCTAGGAGTTTTGATATTTTTCACGATCCGTACTACGCGACTCCGTGAGCGATACAGCCGATCCATCGCCATTGCCATCGCGTCATCCGACCACCGTCGGCTGCCGGCCCAAGCATGATCGACGCGCCACTCGCTAGCGCATCGATCAGCGTCGGATTCCGATCGGAATCTAATGCAATTTGGTCGAAACGCGGACGGCAGTGGCACGCGTCGTTTCCGACCAAATCGCGATCGGATTCTGACCAAATCGTGGCCGGAGATCTGCGAGGAAGGATCGACGTCGCACGACAGTCCTTCCTCGGTTGTTTTCCGATCATGATTTGGTCGGAATCCGACAACGATTTGATTGGAAATCGACACGTGCTGTTGGGATACTTCCCTATCACGTGCCACTGCCGACAGCGTTTCTGGCCAAATTGCGCCATATTCCGATCGGAATACGATATCGGTCGACGCGCCAATGAGTGGCGCATCGATCATGCCCGGGCCAGTGACCAGTGTGACGAGGGCGGCCAACAATAACGGGGTCGGGGCGGAATACTGTATATTCCTACATTTGACGGTGAAATTTGTCACGTGATCGCGTGATAGATGATGAAGAGTGGCGCTAGTGGACACGCACAAAGAAGCAAAATCGAGTAAACTAGTACATGAGATAAAAAGGAAGTGTTAGATAGAGATCTGCATGGAGATGGAGGGCTCCAACGAATTTCTATTCTTTTGATGCCCTGACAGGTTACAAATCCTTTCGCCTGCCCTTCCAAATTCCATTGGCTTCCTTTCTGCAAATTCACATGAATTCACATGGCGCGGAGAGCCAGACGCAAATCTTGACTACTTATTCCACCCATCAATGTGTCTACTCTACGGAGGCCAAGGCCAATCCACCTTCTCTCCCATAATTTAGTACCTTTTCTCAAAACACCCTTTGAACTTTTAAAATTATTTTGGAGTCGTAAACCCCATGCTAAAGCGAAAAAAATATGGAAAAGCTAAAAGAATTAAACTAATCGACGAAGAACGGCGGCGACGAGAACTCAGGAAGCATGCGACGCGACGGCACGGCGGCCTTGCAAACTGCCGTGTCGGTCGGTGGAGCGCAGCGCACGGCGACGCCGAAACCGGTCCGCATACTTACTATATTTATTCTCTGCGACCTTGTTATTATATTTAATTAATTGAGTGGGGAGTAGACATTTTATTTAACGTATTCAAATAAAAATATTAATGAATTATTTCACTAATAAGCTCAACTTAATATCTGTACTTGTATTTGAGTTGTAGTCTCCGGGACAATGGTGTAATGATAGGACATTCGGGTTGTGACCTAAGATCCGCGGTTTGATCTCCAGCTATGACGTATTTATAAAAATTTTCTTCCAAATAGAGAACGCAATTAAAGGATGCTGGGCATCTGGATTGACCATTGTATGTGCTTCTCGATTTACTTTGGTGGTCGGTAGAAAATTTCTGTAGGACCAGACCGATGACCGATCACCTCAGAGATTGAGTCCATGAGACTGACTGGAATTTATCATTTTTTTTATATTTGAGTTGTAACTTTTTTATAATAATTTTTAAAAGTATTATATTGCTTATTTTAACTGTTAGTGTGACTATGTGGAAACACAACTGAGTTTTTTTTAATAACCTAATTTTCCATTCTTACAATCCGATTAATTTAGGAGGCAATCGGATATGGTCCTATAGAAGTTTCCTATCGGTCTTTGGAAGTGAGCAATTGACCTCCATAGTTTTTATTATTCCTGTAAGGCTGTTCTAACGCTAATTCGATACTCCACGTATGAAGGCAAGGTAAACTCGTAAATTTTTTCCGCTCATGGGAACTTATTAATCTAGGAGGCAATCGAGTGCAACCCCATAGAAATTTTCCATCGATCTCTAGAAGCGAGCAATCGACCCTTGTAGTCTTTATTGTTCCTATAAGACTGTTCCAATGCTAATTTGGAACTCCGCTTGTGAAGGCAAGGCAAACTCATAAATTTTTTCCGCTCATGGGTACTATGACCTACGACCGCCCATCCTAAGTTTTCTTCTAAATTCAATGTCGGCGTATGTTCCAACAGAGGATCGAACCATGACACTACGAAGATCCCGTTATGCCTTAAAAAATGATAAATCTCAGTCAGTCTCATGGACTCAATCCCTGGGGATGGCCGGCTCGGTCTCACGGAAGTTTTCCACCGACCACCAGGGTAAATCGGGAAGCACATGCGGCGGCCAATCCAGATGCCTAGCATCCTTTGATTGCGTTCCCCATTTGGAGAAAAATTCCTGCAAATACGTCGTAGCTGGAGATCGAACCGCGAGTCTCTAGATCACAATCCGAATGTCTTACCATTATGCCTTAACTATTGCATCAAGCCCGATTGATACTGTGTTATAAGGACACCGTAAAAATGTAGGAAGGCAAATAGAGAAGAGAAAAATAATTACTTTCTTATTGATAATAATTGTAGGTTAATGATTTCATTTATACATATTGTTAAAGATAATATATAAAAACTATTTACGGTAAATATGATATACATCTAAATGATGAAAAATATGATTGTTATTAAAATCCAGACACATTTATGTAATCATCAATTTAAATCAATTTCAAATTATTATTCTAGATTACTATATTTATCATTGTTACTGAGATGTCGAACATTAAATTTGATTGTTAATTTATTGAAATATTTTTTTCTAACTATACGATCAATTAAATCTTCTAGAACAATGACAATAAAAAAAGGAGTAGTAGAAGATTGTTCTCGTAGCATAGTTGAGTTGATTACGACGGAATAGAGTTGTTAAAGTGGGTAAGGGTCGAATCTCGATGAAGTTGAGATAATATCCTCTTCCGTTGTAACCAACTACAACTTCTTGATTTATCTTCTTCTATCGTAGCCAATTGCAGCTTCTTGATTTAATTCCTCATTAATGATTGTGAAGTTGACTATGTGAAGTCGTTGGAGTGACAGATTCTATTTTTTACTGAATAATAGTAGAAGATTATTTTACTATTGTTGAATTTTTAAAAGAGGGCAACAAATTTGATGTTTGATAAAAGAAAAACAAGTTACAGGTGCAATTCTGATGGTTGGAATTCACTGGAGCAGAGGATGAAAGGATGAAAATCTGTTGAGTATGCTGAACAAAATTTAGAAAAAACTTACTATTGACCGGCTAGAATAAGGTTAAAAAAATACAACACCTAATGGAGGAAAGCTTGTTGCCGTTGGAGAGAAGGAAAGAGAGGACTATTGTTATTGTTGGCTGAGAAAAGAAAAAAATGGAAAGTTTGTTGGTGTTGGTATTGTTGAAAGATCAATTTTTCTTCAATAAACGGGGGAATCTGCTACCTCAACGGTCCCACACGGTCGAATTCACGATTATCTGTAAGGAGATAAATAAAAAAGCTACAGTTAATCATCACGATGAATGAGGACATTGCGACATTAGTGAAAGGTCAAGAACAGAGGAAGGAAGAGAAAGGGAGAGGAAGATAAACAGAGGAAAGAAACTTGTTGTCCTTGAAATTAAGGAGATAGAAAGTGATGTTGCTCTTGCAATGGGAAAACAGGAAGAGGAAGAAAAAGAGGTTGAATGTAATTGCTGCTACGAGGAGGGATTGAAGCTTGCTAATATTGATGAAGGAGCAAATTTCGACGATGCTTCTTCAACTTAGATGTAGCATTTGAATAGCTAGCTTCACAATTGATTTGAAGGAAGACGAACGATGCCAAAGGAGATGAAGATCTTAGGAAGAAGGGAAGAGTGACGATGTGGAGGATTTGAGAAGCTCGATTAAGCAGGAGAAAGGAATAGTAGCAAAAAAGAATTAAAATAGAACTAGAAAAAAAAAGGGAGAGAAGAGCATAGGACAAATTTAGTCCATGAAAGAAACAAAGTAGAGGAAAGAAAAACGAAGAAGAGAGAATAGAGATTTTTTTTTTTTTTTTTGGATCGAAGAGGATAAAGATCGATTTTAATGTCTCCTCGAAGTAGAATAATTTGGATCTTGAGCCATTGTTAGTTTGCAGGCCTGGCTTAAGGCATAGATCATTAATGTCTATATTTAGGATTTGATAAGTGACTTTTGGAGATAATAAATTAGAGTTATTTAGTATTGTTTTGATCATTTTTTATCATAAATTAGATTTCCAATCTATTTCTTTAATTTAGATTAATTTGATATCTTTATTTTATTTCTTATTAATTTTAGATAATTAACAAGTATTAATTTGTGGTATTTAATTTTGTAAAAAATAGGATGAAGATAATAATTTTTGAAGAATTGCAATTAAGTCCAATTGTAAAGAATTGAAATCGGACCAAGAAAGTCAATTCAAAAAGCCTATGAAAAGACCTAATTTGAAAAAAAAAACTCAGTTTGGTTCAGGTTTGGTTCGAGTCTGGGAAAGTTCGAGTTCAAGTTTGGTTCAAACTGGCCCGGTTCACCAAGGATTAAAAGCGCATCTGGTTCATCACGTGAAGGGGGGCTCGACGGACACGACTGTAGGTTTTCTTCTCTTTAGGAATCGTGAGCACTATAGCTTCTTGCTCGCGATTTCCAACTGAGCTCCCGATGACTTCTTCTCCTTCGCGCATTCCTTTCTTCGTTCTTCTTCTCGATCTTCACATAGCAGCAACGGCAAAGCCAAGGTCGATGAGCGCCGACGACTCATAGGAGATCTCGCCAACATGGTTTCGAACGAGAGGCCTTCTTCATCCCCGTCGGTTGCGGAATAGTCGTTGAGAGTGGCCAGCTTCGGCGATTGATGGCCGGTGGCATTCCGCACAGTAGGGATGCCAGGCGTGAGTGGTTGCTCCGGCAAGCTCTTTATCCCTCCGCGTCCATCGGAGCTTCGAGCAGAGGTCGGCTTCGTCGACGTGATTTCGAACGCTGGGGAAGATTTTGTTCAGAACTCCCATCATCCCTCATCATATCCACCGATGAAGCAAGGTAAGAATTTCCATTTCTTTGTTCTAACTTTCTATTTGTGGACGGCAGGGGTAGGGCAGAGGAAGGAGCTCCGAATCTCAGATTCTCCAATCAAATCTCGTTAGAGTAGTCCAACTCCGACTAGCTTCTTCGTCCTGTTGGCTCAAATCAACCGAGTTTCTGTGTGCTCTATTCTGAGTCGATCCCGAAAAAACCCTAATTTCTAACCCTAGTTTGATTTTATTTGTTTTTTGGTTCTGATAAAATGATTTCAATCAAAACCCCCATGTTCTTGTTTGTGTAATTCATAATGAGGTTGAATGATTGTTGAATTGAATTGATAATCAAATGCATTTCATGTTATAGATTGTTGAATAGGACTGGAATTATTGGTGATTTGGTTCGGTTGTTTGATTCTACAATTTTTGTGATTCATATAAATGGTGTTATATGAACATGTTATTGAATTAAGAGGGATTAGAATGATCATATGTGTTTGTTGATTTGTTATGATGAAATGTTCTGGTTGTTGAAATCTTGGGAATAAATTGAACCATGGGAGATTTTGTTGAATATATAGACATGGAAATGGATTATGGAAGTTAAGTTGTATGGTTGCAATTGTAGTGATGGATCTTGATAGGTTGTTTACTGTTGTTGTTGAATGAAACATAGTGTGATGTTTAGCTTGTAATTTGATGGTTGCAATGGATAATGATATAAACTTGTTCTTGATGTAGTTTTGTTATTGGATTGAAAGTGATAGTAACCAAGCATGTTGGTTGTGGAATGTGTTTGTAGAAGAATCACATGATGTGTCGTTTGATGTATAGAAAAGGGAAATGATATGTGGATTATTGGTTGATGTATTGGAAATGGAATTTATTTTGTTGTTTAGAAAGTAAATGGAACATCTTGTATTGTGTACTTAGAAATGAACTAGTTCATGTTAAGATTGTATAAATAAATGAATGTTGTGG
>JBBMKF010467912.1:0-10776 GCA_037834155.1 Curcuma caesia | reverse complement strand
GTGTTAGTTGATCAGCCGAAATTCTCAAATCGCGCATAGGGCTGATGATCAAAGGACATATTGATCTTTCCGTTCTATCCCTTTCATCCATATATATTAATTTCTTATGCATCGATTTTCAAAATATATTATATTTAAACAATTAAATATAAAAATTATTTATGATTTGGATACCACCTCAATGTCTCTCTTCCTCTATCTATTCGTGAGAAATAATTTTTTTTACCTATTAATTTATACAACTCAAATTTATTATTTTTAATTTAACTTTAAACTCTATTTTTTTATATGATTGAAAATTCGTATAAATTTAAATATTCTAAATTCATCAATATTCCAATTCATGTGAGTTTTTAAAATGCTAGAGAGTTTAAATGTATTATCCTTTAATATTTTCAAACTTTCCTAAATAGTATCAAATAGAAAAACATCTTCAAGTAAAACGTTTGAAAAAGTTATCATAATACTAGAATACTTTTGAAAAATCTAAAATAAATAATGAACGACACATTTAGACTCATTAAAATCTTAGAAACTTGCATCAACTGAAATGAGTGTAATCTAAACTTTCTAAGTTTATAAGTGATTTTTGATCTAAATAGATTATTCTATTTGTATTTCTATAAATTTACAATCATAAAATAGAATTTAGAAAAAATAGATTTAATGTCAAATAAGATTGCTTACATCTAAATTATATAAATAATTTTTATATTTAATCTGTTGGCTGGGACGTATTTTAAAAATTAATATGTGAAAAGTTAACATTAAAGAAAGGAGTATAAGTGTCTAACGAGAAGATCATCATAAATCTGTGCGTTTTTAATCATTCTCAAATATACAATGTGCGATTTAAAAATTTTTCAAATCTACGTATTCCTTTAGTAAATAGCATTTAGTTGATTGATCATTTAAAATAAGAGTGTATTTTCCTTTCAATAGAAATCTCTTCACAAAATTAGTCTTTGAATGTTTTTAGTTAATACATAACGTATTTTCAATTTTCAATCTTCAAGGCCAATTCCTACGAATCAAAGGCCAATTCCTCGCGAGCCGGCCTGCAACATGGAAACTCTGCTGAAGACAGTGATAACATCGTCAGTCTCATAGCAATCGCAACTTCAGTATGCTTTGGCAAAGGTTACCCCAATCTATCCCTTTGCTGAAGGCCACAGAGAGCATGAAGATATCCAAATAAATTAGACAGAATTAGATAAAAGGGTAATGATTTGTTGCTCTCTATTTTACAGAGCTTCGACAGTAGCATTTTGCCATAGATCATGATGCATCAAAATCAAACCAAGTACCCCATAAATGAAAATGGATATGATACATCAGTTACCAACTAACTCCAATCAAAGCAGAAAAAGTCATATCAGTAATGAATGATATCGGTGAAACATTTGATCATCAATTAGACAGCAGACAGAATATGATTTCAACCATTAGTTTAGATAATTAACTTGGGGATGCACATAATTATCAAGGAGCACATGCCTGATTTAGGAAACAAATACGTTCTCTTGATTATGAACATCTGTAAATTTCATTCCACCTGTTTAGCCTACAACATCATATATACCTTCACTCAATTAAAAACACCAACACAGTTATGCCTAACAAGGTGATAGGAAGAAACAAAAAGTTGCATCTATTCTATAACAAAACAAACAAATTCATTCCTTTCTTCCTCAGGAATTCAATTGGTCTGGATAATAGACACCAAGAGACAGTTAGAACAATGGCTGAAATCTTACCACCAAGAAGCCCTAGCCGTACAACAGCCTAGAAAAACCTGGGAGTTCCTGGATTTTGTTTCATGGCTATCCTCTTTAGCCAACTTGAAATACTCTTTTTGATGGCCAGAAACCTGATCGGAGGCAACGAGGCTCACGGTGTTTCTTCAGCTTCAATAGTAACATCTGCATCGCCACTGCTTGCCTCACTAACTCTGTAATCTCATCCAAGATTGCTTTTTTATTGGATTCGGCGATGAGATATCCTCTTTCCTTGTGACCCTTTCGCAGGCGAAACTTCTTAGGGAGTAATTTTCTGAGAATTTCTTAACTTTTGAATTGGTCTTCGGAGGCCTCTACTTTCCAACGAAACCACAATCACAACCAAAAGAAACTCGCTCTCTCTAATCACCGTCACGGAAGAACCGAGAAACGACAGGGAGCTCGAATCCGCTTCCGGAGCGGGCGGATCGATGGAACCAGGTCGAGGACTAACATTGAACGGCGGAGCTGAGGCGACAGCGGAGGAGGATACGACGGAACCTAAAACGGAGGAGTCAAACTCGGACGGTTGCGGTTTCTTCCTCCGAGAGGGCTTCTTCAAGCGACCGCAGTTATCGACGACGAGGTCGGCGAGGGAGGTGGGAAAGCCGGTCTGTACGACAAGCGATCCACCCTGCTCGGGAGGGCGAAGACGGGCGAGCAGACGAGAAACTCCGCTGCCACTGCCGCCGGCCCCGAACTTCTTCCACGGGTTCCGCATCGGGGCAAATTGGCGATCATGGATCGGGAGGCACAAATACTCCGCCACTGAATGACCATGGCTGCCTCTCCAGTTCTCCATTTTACGATTAAACCCTCATAAATAAAATATATATCAAACTGAAGACAGAGACGAAGGAATCCAGTGTAAATCTTTGAACGATCCAACGGATGCTATTTATCCATCCATTTATCGACTGCTGAGATCCAACAGGCATGCTGACTCGGACTAACTGTCTGCTTGCGGGTATTCAATTGCAGTTGAAAGGTAGACCGGAGGGAGTCGAATCAGCTGGGATACGAATCATAGGATCCGAATCCGATCTGTTCGTGGTAAATGGATCTTAGAATTAGGATCTAGACTTTAATAATTATTGCATCACCTTCTCCACTAAATACCCTAATATTTTTTTCTCTGTATTAAACTTTATTTTTGTAATTTTATAAATTATTGTTTCAAAGAATAATTTAAAAATTATTTAATATTAATTAAAATTATATTAATATTGATTAAATATATATTATATTAGTTTATTAATGTGTAATAATTTTAGTTAAAATTGGTATAAGCTACACTAGTTCATTTATCTGATTAGTTGGCTAAAAAAATAATTTAAAAATAAAATTTAGGATAACATGAAATTTTGATATTTTCTTAACTTCGGACACGACGTTTTAGACTGATAATGAAAATAGAAAATATCTTTTGAATTTTTATTTATTTTAAAATAGGATTATCGGAATTATTAAATCAGGATATCGGAATTATTAAATCAGAATAAAGTATCTATTTTTCTTTTTCCCTACTCATAAATTAAAAGTGGCGCTTCCCAAAATTTAAATTTGCTGTACCATGTCGCAAATGCAGCACCTGCGCTTTACGATTCTCTTCATTCTGATTGGCGTCCGCATGCGAGGCCTAAATAGAGCTTCCTGTTTTTCCCTGCGCACCTTCCTCTTTTCTTCTCCGGCCCCACCTCACGAGCAGTAGTTTTCCCACTAGCGTCGGTAGACCCACGCATCCACCTTCCTTGTTGGAGTACCAGCAATGGTAGGTATGCCAGGGACCCACGCGGCACCTGGGTAAACTCTCACTCCTGCTACCTTCGCTGTCTTCTACCAAGCGCCGTTATATCGGCGACATTAGTCAAAGCTCACGAGCTTCCATTAAAAGGGACATTTGAAATCAAACGTCCTTAAACAACGCCGTGAGTCGCTAGGGTTTCTACTTTTCTTCGCCGGCGTTCGTTGATCCAGAGCCGTTAGAGTCTTCGGAGCTTGGTACTACGACGATGACGCACGGCGAAAGCGGCGGCGGCGGCGCAGGGTCGGAGTTTCACCTCCCGGACGAGATCCTGGCGGTGATACCTTCGGATCCTTACCAGCAGCTTGACCTCGCGAGGAAGATAACCTCCATGGCGATTGCGTCGCGGGTCTCCAAGCTGGATCTCGAGGCCGTGCGCCTAAGGAAAACCGTCGCGGAAAAGGATCAGACCATCGCCAACCTCCAGGAAAGGATCTCGCAGCTCGATCGCATGTTTCAGGAGACGGATGCTCGCCTTAAAGTCGCCCTCGAGGAGAACGTGAGTTAATTAATCCTTGCCAGTTTCCGGTTAACCGATACTAGGTTTTCGTTCTTTTACTCCACTTGAATGAAATTCGATGTTTTCTCTCCCTTTCCGGATGAAGATTAAACTGGCTAACGAGCGGGATTCATTGGCGCAGACATCAAAGAAATTGGCTCGTGATTTAGCAAAGGTTTGATTGCTTTTCTCCCTTATGTTTTGTTTTATTAGGGTTATATGTGAAAAAAGACGCTTCTAATGTTGCAAAAGGCTCCGACGCAATGTACTTGTGTTTGTTTGCATGGGAACGTCTGAGTGATTCCGGATTACCTCTGTGATGGCTTAGCAATGAGAATTAAGGCTATTGTTGGTTCTATTGAAGCCCACGATCATTTAACTTTCCAGTTTTGTATTTTCTAATTGGAATTATTCAGGTTTGAAAAGAACATGGTTAATTTGAATGAAGTGGATTTTTTTTTTTTTACATAATGAAAGTGTTTCTTGAGAGAACTTGATTATGGACCATTAGAGTTCAATTTTTACTATGAGCTTCCGATGTGTCTATGAGTTTTTGTGCAAAGTGTTGGATGTTTGGGATTTTCAGCTGCAGCACATATCTTATCGTTCCAAAAAGAAACCTGTAAAATCCAAATGTCGGATATTCCTTGAAATTCGATGAGAGATGTCGATTTTATTGCATACTTATAGCATTTCCTGTCTGACATTTTTAAATGCATGACCTTCATTTCTGATGAAATTTTGCATTTTTTTTCTACTTAAAATACATTTTGTCAGTTGCTTAGTTATGTCCTACATAAGACTTTCTAATTATTATACTTTTTTGTGCAGTTGGAGACATTCAAGAAGCAACTCTTGTTGTCACTGAATGATGATAATTTGCCTGTAAGTGAGCACACTGCAAATGTTAGCATGGTATGGCAGTAGTGAGTTTTCTAATCTAATTCCAAGATGGCCATGTTCACAAACATCGAGTTATAGTTGTATCGTGAAACCCTTCATTTTCCAAAATGATTTACCTGCAATCCAATCTATTGTAGAAGCAACAGGATACTGTGGACATAAAGACTGACAATTCTTCAGTTGCACATGCATCCTCATACAAAGGTATTAACTTTGGCTTTATGTTAGTTTTCTTAGCATTTATTTTGAACTAGGCTTATCCTTGTCTTATTGATGGTGTTTCAAAAATTTCATTCCTATGCTGTTGAAGATGAAGTTTCCATCAGTGGTTCTGTGTCATTTCCTGTCAGTGGATCTATGGACATTGGGGGTGTGATGCTAAATGGTAAAAAGTGATATTTGGCTGTTTTTCTATTAAAAAAATCCTTTCGTTGATGATAACTATTCCCCTAATTTTTGGAACAGCAACTAAGCCATTTGAACAAAAAACCTCCAAGACTCCACCTATTCATCCTCGGCTCACCCCCCCAACAACTACACCAAAAGTAACATCCACTGGTGGTTCTCCTAGAAAATCTGCAGTTGTTACATTGCCAAAATATGCATCTGGTACTGCTTCTCCGATAAATACTCACTTTGAAAATTTAACTGCCATGTCACCATGGTATCCATCAAGCAAGCAGTCATCAGCTGCTAGCTCTCCACCTCGTGGACGGTCTATTTCAGGTCTGTACTTGTTGGTTTTCTTATTACAGGTTTTATACTCACTAATGCTGTATAGTTGCAAACATAGATATGTGAAATTTTTAGTTAGCAGATTTATGTGAAGTTCTCAGTAGCATGTAGATTAATTTGGGATGTGTCTTTTTGAGGCATACTTTTTCCTTCCATCGAAGATTTTTCTCTTTTCTTGCAACTTTGAAGCTTATTGATGGATTGTAAATATGTGCTATTTGATTTTTAGGCCGTGCTCCTCGAGTCGATGGAAAAGAATTCTTCCGGCAAGCTAGGTAAGTGGTAGTCCTTGCTGTGATATTCACAACTATTGATGCAGTTCTTTTTATCTGCCATTTAATGTTGTCATTTCAGGAGCCGTCTCTCTTATGAACAATTTGGAGCTTTTTTAGCTAACATCAAAGAGCTTAATGCTCATAGACAATCACGTGAGGTTAGCTACAGCAGAATTGTTGTTAATATTGTTACTTCATACATCTACACCTTTGGATCTGTTCCTTATCTGTCTACTTTTATGCAGGAAACTCTCAGAAAGGCGGAAGAGATATTTGGAACCAAAGATAGGGATCTTTTCTTGTCTTTTCAAGGCCTTCTCAGTAGAAATCAAGCCTAGAGATTTGATTGAAACTTAATTTCTCATCTCTTTTCAGGTTCTTTTCCCTTCATCTAATGTTCACTGATTACTCCTTGTGCATTGATGGTGGTACAACTACCATCATACATGATGATAATTATTCCATCTGCATTTATGGTGCTGCTTTCTCCAATTGCTTGTAATAATGTCTTGATGTCTTCATACACCTCCCTGTTTTAATAGCTTTATGCAGTGCACATTTGTTTACAGTCACCTTACATCCACCATACCAAAACCTTAAACCACAATTATAAGTGAAATTCCAATGGGCCTCCTGCTTCTTCCTGTTGATGATGCCCACGATGGGGTGGCCATAATAGTTTTTGGACGTCTTGCTTTTGTGTAAAACCTTCTTGTACTTTTGCTCATTGAACTCCACCTTTTGAACTTATGTTTGTTGAGCTCCTGCTTTTTGTACTTTAGCAGAATATTTTCGCACAATTTTGCAATCCTATCATAATCTGAACTAATCTATTCAATCCTCCATGGATTGTTAACTTGGCAAACCAATCTCAAATGCATCAATTTCACAAGAAAAATCTGAATTCCTAACCTCAAGGATCACTTGCCCGCATGAGCTAGCTCAGTTGGTATTTTGGAGTGAGGTCCAAACAGCCAAACAGTTTAGATGCCTTTATGACATTTGCTGTTAGAATATAAGGAGATAGAATTGGAATTTTAAGAATTAAGTTAGGCAAGGAAGGCATTTCTTGAAAATTATCTTAAGCTGTTTTTGATGTAGTCCAGTTTCTCAAACCTCTGCCCTCAGAATACATTGCCTATCTCTTAAAATCGTCAAGCTTGCATTTCTCAACAACTCTTTGAACTTTTGGAACCAATCTCAAAGCACAAGAGAAGAAGAATCCTTCATATTGTTCTTAGCAATTTAAATGTGGGGTTCCCACTTGGAGTTTTAGCTTGGCTTGATAGGTTCTGCCTTTTATAGGGGTACCTCAGCCAAAGGGACAATAACCATTTGTAGGCATTTTTCCTTTCTTTTCTTTTATTAGAAAATGTATGCAGCATTTGCCCTTCCTACATGATTACTTGTGTATCGTATAATAGATCAACGTAGACTTTAAAAAAGGTTTGAAGGTGTTGACGCTTAAACATATTTTGTTGGGCGCATATGAGTTTCAAAAAATAAGTTGCCATCACCTTGCTATTTGGATAATCCTTTAGCCTTCAAAAATTACCAAAAATAGATATTAGTTTTATTGAGTCAATTACTAACTTGTATCATGCTAATATATTCGACTGAATATTTGCAGATTTAATGAGAAAAGAGTAATTGCTTATTGTTCTAAATATTTGAAGATACTATTGTGAAAGAAGAGAGCTGACTGAACTAAGAAACTACATTACATTAGCTTCTGCCTTGCGAGACTGGCAAATCTGCTCCAAGAAATCAAACAAAGGTTCGGCTCTATGTGAAAATTAGGCATGTTGGATGATTATTCAAGATCCTTTGGCGATCATTTGGAGTTGGTCTAATTATGAGCTATTTGGCAAGAACAGCTTGGTACAGTGTGGAAATTACAACAATAAATTGTAGCGACTGTAATAGAAGGTCCTATTGTTTGCCTGATGCGATGGGCTTAGAGCAAACCTGCGCGTATGCTAGGATTGAAATTTGTGAATCGGCCTTGTGAGTGCACTCTTGCTTCAGCGACGATTACTGATAGTTCTGTCAACATTTGATTTCTTGTTTAATGACATTTTATCTTTTTCACGAACGCTTTCGTAGATGAGACATAGTTTATATACGTTGAAGACCATTCAGAACGGATTGATGTCAAAAAGACACAAGATGGGCTGTTGCAAGGATCGAGTCCTATATCTAAGTTTGTATCTTCATAAAAATTATGATAGGAAATGATGAAAAGAAAACAAAAAGATTATTATCAGGAGAAATGTTGTAAGTTATGTGTTTATGAGGATCTCGATTAAATTTGACTGTAATGGAGTTAAATTTGTTCATCTTCTTTCTTTGTTTCAAACAAGAAAAGATTTTTTACCACTTGAGTTCCATTCGCCATAACATCTTTATTTTTTTAATATCATATTGGCATCCCAAATTTTCGTACATATTAATTTAACAAATATCCAAAATAGGCTTACGGCAACCACACTTTTATAGCAAAAATCTTAGCTCCAGTCTATTCACCAATCACCAACCTCCAACTCATCATTTTCCCTTCCCCATCTTATCCTTTCCCTCCCCACTCGTATCGTTTTCCCTCTCATCTTCACCTTCCTCAACAAGAACAAGAGAGAGAGCGAGCGCGCAAAGTGTGCGTGCCAAAAAAAACACAGGAGGACGTAGAGCAAAGAGAGGAAGTAGAGAGGAAGCAAGTGCAATGGCTTCCCTGTCGTCCATCCCCACCCTCTCGAAATCCCTCTCCCTGAAGCCCAAAGCTATTGCCTTTAAGCCTCGCTTCTCCTCTGTCACTTGCTCTTCTCTTCCCCAACAGCCACACGGAGGAGAAGACTCCGTCGCCTCCTCCCTCAAGGCCTTCTCCGCCGCCGTCGCCCTCTCCTCCATCCTCCTCTCCTCCGCCGCCGCCCCTCCCCCCGCCGTCGCCGACATCGCCGGCCTCACCCCCTGCAAGGAATCCAAGGCCTTCGCGAAGCGCGAGAAGCAGTCGATCAAGAAGCTGGAGGCTTCGCTGAAGAAGTACGCGCCCGACTCGGCCCCGGCGCTCGCCATCAAGGCCACCATCGAGAAGACCAAACGGCGGTTCGACAACTACGGCAAGTTCGGCCTCCTCTGCGGCTCCGACGGCCTGCCGCACCTCATCGTCAGCGGCGACCAGCGGCACTGGGGTGAGTTCATCACCCCCGGCTTCCTCTTCCTCTACATCGCCGGCTGGATCGGCTGGGTCGGCCGGAGCTACCTCATCGCCATCAGGGACGAGAAGAAGCCCACCATGAAGGAGATCATCATCGACGTGCCGCTCGCCTCCAGGCTGCTCTGGCGTGGCTTCATCTGGCCCGTTGCCGCCTACAGGGAGCTCGTCAACGGCGATCTCATCGCCAAGGACGTGTAATGTTCTTGACGAAGGTGAGATGGATATCCTTCCCCAGCTCATCTCCAAATATGCTTATTTTCCCCTGCAAACATTGCTTACTTCCATCATTCTTACCGGATGATGAAAACACCCTGTTCTTCTACTAATTATAGATTTGATAGAATGGGATTCTAATGCGATTAATTGTTTCATTGATGCTTGCATTATGCAGATAGATGCGCAAGGAAAGGCGAGTTGCTCAAACTCGGTTCATAATCGGAAGAAAATTGTGTCCAGTGCTTTGTATTTAAGACTTTTATCTCTCTGTATCTGTTATCATGCTTGTACTTTCATGTTTTAGAAAACCAATTAATTCGACTGTGAGACTTTCTCCAGCCAGAGTTCCTCAGAATTCATATATTACTTTGTTTCTAGTTTTAATTTTGGGAAATAACTTTGAAACCTTATTGAATGGAAACTTCTGAGGAACGATCGGACAGAGGAACATAGGTAGAAGTTCGTGTTTGAGTGCATTAACTGAGTTCGACAGAAACAACTTGTAATGTTCATCATATCATTGCGGGATAAATTATAATTTGAAGGATGTCACTTAATTAGCAAAGGCGTTTTTTTTTTGAAAAAAAATAAATTGCAGTTAATAAATTTTGTATGCTTTTTTATTAAAAGTTGAGAGAGGAAAACCTAAACATCGTGAATGTTACATCCCAGAACTTAAATAAACGATACCAGAAAAATGCAAGATTTGACTAATTATTCAAACATTAGGCAAACTCAGTATTATGTTTAATCTCAAAATATCAATCGAGTGCGGTCTATTGATATTAAAGCTTTTCCTTTAGAAAGGTAATCATATATTAACTTCGACACTCCCCCTCGATGATTGTACCATCTATCGACTATCCATTGGCACCTGATCTACATTTGTCTCGCACCTTAATATTCAACCATTCTAACATGACAATTGACATACTGAAGTATTGCATTCCTACACAATGTGCTCATCCCTCACGGCACAAAGTATTTTGACATTTAAAGGAAGCATCAAGTTTGAATATCTAACTATTTTCACACAACTGGCAACCAACCATTCAGTACATGAGAAAATAAGCTCTAGGTTACTTTGATTCCAAAGAATGGCTACAAATATAAGAATCTCAAAGAGTCATCGAGTAATTATGAAGTTACTTCAAGCCACTGTATCAGCTTACCATCAATGAAGCATCAATTACAGGTAAATTGCCAATATTTTGTGGTGCTCTTTCCATGATGGCATGGTATGTTGCAGAAGGGACCTATGGAGCAAAACTAGACCACAGAGCCAGCATCAAAAAAACAATGACTAACTTTTATCTCAAGTGAAACTATCAATTTTGAGATGGTAAAATTTACAA
>JBBMKF010467893.1:0-10783 GCA_037834155.1 Curcuma caesia | reverse complement strand
GCACATCCTTTTCCATGTAGCCATGAGCAGACAAACGACCATTAACAACGCCTCGTGATGGCTACATCACCTCAATCCACCTGTAAAGACACCATTGACTCGACAACAATTGAGGCAATGCCGTGATTAACTGCTGAGAAACCTAGTACTGGACCTGATAACGAGCATCTTTCAGAATCCATGACCAACTTGTGGCAGCTTTTTCTTGAAGCTCTTTTAGGTCAAGATTTTTGCATGGGACTCTTTTGCCTGCACTTTGTTAGGTCGAGGTCTTATTCCTGCTCAATCAATAAATCAGAGCAATCACCAAAAGTGCTTCATGTTAACTTGCACCACAAAACACTGGGCTCCAGTGTCCATCATGCACCTCTTTAGGTTTGATTCTCGAGCCCCAAGTTGGTAGGTCTCGAGTCTGATGAGTGCATGCCCACTGCCTCCACTATCCAATTTGGCTACACAAAGTGACTCGAGTGATGGAATAATATTCCACCAGTCATCTTGATGACAGATAATGATTTCATTTCACTGGTGGGTGGATCGGAGGAATCAAAATTAAGAGGTTAATTAATTAGGAAATCAGAAATATTGTTGTAGTTAAACTCGACTCATTTACATCCTCGGATCAATGAAGGAGTCAAAACTTTTATAGCTCCTGAGTTACCTTCCTCTCTTTTCTTCCTAGATTATCTATCTTCCCCTTTGCTCGGGTAGGTCATCACGTGGCTTCGCCCTTGCTTCCAATTCTCTTCTGTAAAAAAGTGGAATCCGCTACTCTAACAACCTCACACGATTGGACGATGACCATCTACTGAAACTTTCTTTCTCAAAACACCCCTGAAACTTCAAAATCTTGAAAAGGCCACTAGAGTCATCAAGCTCTATTTGTTTTACCCTTAATCAATAACACAAATTCTGATGAAATAGTCAAATAAAAACAAAGAGAATATTTTTAGTTAAGGAAATATTTTAAATACTTTATTAAGTAACATGCTGAAAATTCCCTTTTAGTTATAGAAAAGAAAGTCTTTTGTCTCTTTGTATTTAACATTAAAAAAGGTCATATACCCAAATAATAACTAGCAATATTTATGTTTGTTTTTGGCAATCCACCTTTGCGAGTTTATGCCTTTTTAACCAGGCTCATTCTTCCCAGTTCCCCTGCCTCGTTAACCTGCGAGGCTTCGCTTCCTCTTCCTCGTCCTTCTCCATTGCTGGCGCCGTGTTCCTCTTCGGCTTCCCCCGTTCGTCCGAGGTATCCCTTCCGCCTCCTCAGCTTAATTTTACCGTAAAAAGGCAACCTTTGCCACTCCTCAAATCCCTAACGTTACTAAACGCATCAACTGGTTTTGCACTCATTAGCGTTCCTTTGATCCAAAGAAATTTCCTATCTAGTTCCTTCATTAGGTTTAGGTTGCAAGAATGGCTAACTGCGGTGAACCAGAGACCAAGAGAGATTTGAGAGTCTTTGAGGATAAGTACGAGCTCACCACGGATTTGGCGGAGTATATATCCCAACTCTCTGAAAATTCCGTTAAGGAGAGAGGATGCTTCACCGTTGCTTTATCTGGCCGGTCTCTGATAAGATTGTTGGAGTAATATCTTTGAATACCTTTCCAAATGTTGGTTTTTTTCATTGCTTTTTCATTGTTGGGGTATCACCATTGAGGTAGGCCGAGTGTTTAACAGAGGACTTACTGTGGATGCAGGAAACTTTCTGAAGCTCCTTATAAGAAGACCGTCGATTGGACAAAATGGTATGTATTTTGGGCTGATGAACGTGCTGTTGCAAAGAATCATGTCGACAGCAATTATAAGTTAAGCAAGGATGTATTTCTCTCAAAGGTTGGTAGTCATTTTGGATCCTCCTTGCCTGATGAACTTAGAAGATGATATCTGTTCGTAAGGATCATGGAACTATTCACTTGTGAACAATCTGGCTTATTTCTTTAAATGCTTTGTATTGCAAGTTCTTGAAAAGTTACCTTCAAGTATCTTCAAGATTGTGTTGAATTTCATCATTGTTTATATAACTTTCTCGTTTTTTGTGAAGTTGGATTTTGTTGGATGTGTAAAAGAATTTGGAGTGAATAATTTATCCAATAGTCTACGGATGATATTATGTATGTCAATAGACTGAAACCATAATACAAATAGAAATTTTGTTTATGCTAAGTACAGCAGATAGTTTTATGTTTCAAGTGACACACACACATGGTTCCAGTATCCTGAAAATGGGCAGATGATATTTACTTCTGCTTGTACTTCTGAACATATCCTTTTTATTGTAAGAGATATTTCTCAGTCCTTGGCCATTATACTAGCTACATACCTTTTGTTTCATTCTACCTTCAGTAGAGGAGTACTTCATTAATATAATAGAATTATCACTCTTGATTGCACTAAATTACCATGCCTATTTTGCTATTTCTTGAGTTTTTTCGATATGTTATTTTCTAACTATGCAGCACCCTGATTCAAAAGGAATAGTTGTTTGTATCATAGTAAGATGAAAAGTTTCTTTTTAGCCTAAGGTATTGAAGGAAAGCCAATAGTAGTTTTTCTTTTAAAAAAATTTAAAGGAGGCTTAAATACTTTCTTGATCTACATGAATACATATTTTCCCTCATCTAAATATGTTTTTGAATTTGACAGTTAGGCATGTTTTCATTAATATCTTGTAAGCCAGTCCTTTCCATATTCTTTGAGTTGACTGCCAGTGCTGTGTTTGTTGTTATTAGAAAAGAAATATGTAAATTAGTGAATTTCCTAACAGCTTGAGATTTTACATTTACATGGCATCTTGGTTCAGAGTTTAAATCTTGCTATGTCTAAAAGAAATCTCATCAATTCATCTGTCATGGTTCGGCCAATCAAGTGAAATATACTCACATATGGAGAACTATTAGAAAATAAACAAATAGTCTCTTTTCTATGAGCTTGATAAGCTTTTAGAATGAGCGGTTAACTAATCAACAATTTAATAGTCGCATGACATCGTACATTTGTATTTCAAAAATTGAGTTTAGATTCTTTATGACGACATGTTTCTAGGTTTCTCCCTTACTTCTTGCCATTTCTAGTTCATATATGAAAAGCTCATGTTTCTGCCATTCAAATTTTTAGGTGTCCATTCTCAGCAATCATATTTTCTCCGTTAATGACAATGCAACAGTGGAGGATGCAGCAAGAGAATACGAATTTACCATTCGACAGCTAGTGAAGATCCGAACTATAGGTGTTTCTGAAAGCAATGACTGTCCTAAGTTTGATCTTATCCTTCTCGGGCTGGGACCAGATGGACATGTTGCTTCACTATTCCCTCATCACCCAGCACTTGAACTAAGAGAGGAGTGGGTCACTTACATCACTGACTCTCCCGAGCGTCCACCTGAGAGGATTACCTTTGCGCTCCCTGTCATCAATTCTGCCTCTAATGTTGCTATAGTTGCCATCGGCGAGGAGAATGCCATGGCAGTACGGCTTTCCATTCTCACCGACGACGTGAAATTTGATGCCTCTTCATTACCTGCTAGGCTGATTTGTCCAGACAATGGGAAATTAGTGTGGTTCTTAGATGCATTGGCAGCGTCTGCTTTGAATGACAATAATGTTGAACCTGATAAACTATGAGAAATTCTGGATGCACCAAGTGTTTTTTTCTTCTTCCAGTTTTCTTTGCAAGTATTTTGCTATTCTCTAGTATCGTTTAGAAGGAGAAGAGCTCCTTTGCTGTATGATATCAGTTTGTTTGGGTAAATTACATAATATAATAACTTGGTGTTGCTTCAAGGCTTGTTCCATTCTTGCAGTTGGAGAAGCCTTTCCAATTAGTTAACAAGGTGATTCAGGAGTGCTTGCCGAGAAAAGAAAGTCAATAAATATCCCTATGATATATAGTTACATTTTGAGTAAAGTATGATTTTGTATTTTTTTTTAAGCCTCAAAAAACTTATAAAAACAATTGATGATGTGTATTGATTCTTATGAAAGTAAGAGCTATTAATGTGTTAATAAAACATGATTATGTATTTTTAGGGTGTAAAAAATATTTAAATATCATTAGTAAGGAGCAGTGAAGCTCACAAATAAAATAGAACTCATTGGACTTTATGTTTTAGATCTCATTAACCAAATTTATGTCTAAGAAAACTAATTACTATAGTTAATTAAATAATATTTAATTAATCATATCTAAATCATTCTAAAAGACTTAAATTGACCTCACTAATTTAGCTTTATATAGATTAATTCTCATGTCAATTATTCTTGTCAGACAATCAATATAATTTTAGACCATATCTTCAATAATTATTATTTGTTGTAAATTAATTTATAAATTAAGGTTCAACTCTAATTTCAGTTATGATAGACCATGATCAAACTTAAGATAATCTAACTTGATAATTAGGTCAATATATGTCGTCATTTAAGGTCTAATCAACATTTGAATTTAACACGAATAATTATGATAAGACTTTATGGAAAGTCATGGATCACTGATAAGGAATAGTCACGCCTAAATCAAGGTATAAAAACTAAGGCAAAACTCAAAAGGAGCTCTTTTTTATTGAAAATTTGAAATCACGAAAAGAGTATTTTTTTTATTTATTATCAAAAGGCATTCCATCTATATTTTACTTTACAAAATTATTTTTTATTTTTGATGCTATTATAATAATTAAAAATATAACTACTACATAATTATATATAACAGTTAAAAGATCCCAACTATTATGTATGATCTTAGTTGCTATATGATTGTAGCAATTATGATTCTGTAAATTATAGCAATTATAATTTTGTAGTTATTATAATATAATATTGATTAGTATGGATCAGAATTAAAATATAATAGCATTAAAAATAAAAATAATTTAAAAAAATAAAATATATAGAAGCCAAATGAAGCACCTAATAAAACGGAATCAAACGTTCTTATGATAATAAATAAAAAAGACGTCATTGATTTTTTTTTATTAAAAAAAGACGTCATTTTAATTTTTACCTTAAAAACTATACGCCCATGTCAAATTCTCACGTTTTTATAATAGAAAAATAGGTAATTTTCTCGTATAGAAAGTACTAAATTATATTGCATAAATATCACGAATTATAATTATCTCAAAATTTAAAATTAACTGAAAATAGAAGTATTTTACTCTTTGGGTTCTAAAACTCAAAATTTAAATTTAATTTTTTATAAAAAAATATGATCAAGTTAAATAGCTTTCCTATAAAAGATAAATTTTATTATTCAGACGTGCCAAATATAATAATAGTCTTTTGCTTTTATTTTAATTTAAAATTTAAATTTCATAACTGATGAAATGACGTCGTTCGATTTAAAAGTTTTTTTTTTAATGACTTTTCGATTTCGTTTTTTCTTTCGACGGAACACAATTCTGCCCACTCGTAGTGGAGATTCTACGACAGCAGCTATCGTGAAATCACGTACATAATGCAGATCGCACAACACTGTATCAGATCCCTGCTCTGTTTACACTGCGTTTCATGGACAATTTCTAGCTCATCAATTGGTTGAATTACTGGATGGTGGACTGTTCAATTTATTTAATCCCTACCAACTCTTGAGTAATCTCACCGAATCTAGTAAATCGAACGGCCGATATTTGCCCATCAACATCATGATCTATATAGTTCGGCCCGCCTGCAGGTGCTTCATTTGTCCAATCTCCCTGCCTCCGTATACTTGCGCGTGATCGCCACCCGTGCAAAACTCCGATCCAAATCGCCTCCTGAGCTCCGAGGCTTCGCCTTCCTCGCGCCGCGCTGCCCCGGCTCCCTACTGGATTCTGTAAATTCCCTCCGGTGGATCGGCGATCGATATGGGACGTGTTTGGGCCCGATTTGAGCGGTTGATCCGCTGACTCGGTGTCGGTGCGGCATCTTACCGAGAAGGGTTGGGGGTTCTGGAACGTGGTGACATGCGGCGGAGGGCGACGGAGTTCCGGCGTCCATCGAGAAGGCGGATCCCGGGCTGGATCTGGTTGCTTCTTCTGATTTCTGTCACGGCGGGGATGGTTCTCTTCTTCTTCCAGCACCGCCAGGACCAGGCTGCCACGCCCGTGCAGGTATCCTTTGCTTTCAAATTAAAGTATCTTCTCTTTTGGGTCAGTCTTAGGAAGTGATTGGTGACGTTACTGTTAGATATACAGTCAATAAAGTCGGTTGATTTGATCTGGTTTTTTAGCTATAGGGTTTGTAAAGAGGAATTAGATTCCTTAAAGAACATTTTTTTGCATTAAATGGTTAAACCAGGATATATGTTGGACATCTTGTTTGGATCCAATTCCAAATGTAAAAGAATTAGAGTTCTGTATTAGATAAGAGTTGTAATTTGAATTTGTCTGTTTTCATTTGAGGTGATAAGATTTGTGATTCTACTTTTTATGTTAGGAATCCTAGATTATGAGTATAATCTCTCCTATATTATGAGATTGTTCTGGATTTTGGTCAAATTTCTAAATCCCCAAAATTTGAAAAGATATAGTTGTAATTCCCATCATTTTGCCAAATGTGGATATATGATATTAGAATTAAAGTTCAAATTCCATTCTGAATTCGGTTAGGGTGAACAAGAGGTAGTGGAAGCATATAAAGCATTTTTTTGCTAGGTGAATCAATAATGAAAGCTGATTCCATTGATATGTTAAACTTGTTTCCTATAAACATTAGATTAACAATAATTGGATGGATGAACTTATTTACAAATGGGAACCAGAACAACAGATAGTGGTTTGGAAATAGTTAATGAAAGTAATACTGTCATGTAAACTCATGATTCTCATGATACATTTGATATTTGTTACAGTAAATCTTGTGGATATCAACAAGGCACTTGAAATGACATAATTCTTTCAGAATTAGTTATTTCAAGACAAAAAATATTAAAATAACTTTAAGCAGCTACATCCTGTCACAAGGTCACTATTTGAGATGAGCGAAATATTAATACCAGTAAATATTGATCTTATCATTTTTCCTTGATGATTCTATGATCTGATTATACCAAAGTAGTTTGGAGTAGAAACATATAAATTCGATCCATGCCCTACATATAATTATTGATTTATGATGGGTTTGGTTTTTGTTATATTTTATCTGATCTATAGGATTTTTAAAACCTATTGGAAGGGTCAGAAATGTTGTTTACACCCTCATAGCTGATTCACTTCCTAGTTGTCCATAAGAAGGCACAGTAATATATTGTGATATTTTTGGTGCCTGTGAGTGGAAATCCTACACTTCAAAGCTTTAGGTCATTTATATTTGATTGCTGGATCTGGCCCTTTTTTGTTTTAAATAATTGTCATAGTCAAGGTTGTGATGCTTGCTGCTCTATTTTTTGCTTCTTGGATTATTATGGTCTCTCATTTACTATTCCATACCTATCAAAGATTATATTAGCTGTAATAAAATTCTAGTCTACATAACCATGTCGACTTTTGAATTAAGATGGCCCAAGAGGATTGAGCATTTTTGCTAGCCTTACACAAGTTATTCTTAGGAATGAGCATTTTTGCTAGCCTTACACTAGTTATTCTTTTTGACTAAACTCTAGTTATCGTTCACAATGCTCACTTATACTCATATATCCTAAAACCATATTGTATAGACATATACATGGTACACTAATAAGCATATATTATCTTTATAGGGGATCCAAAATTTTACTTGGTAATTCTTACATTAAATTTGGCTTTTCATTGTTCAACTGTTCTTCTACTTGGACAATTTCTTGCTCTGTGTGGTCCAGTTTTGTGCAGCTCAAGCTATTTATTTTTTAAACGAATGTGAGCAACCTGTCTTATGATAGATTTGTTTTTTTTGGTCATGATATCATCGAATGAATTCGACCTGCAAGTTTGTTTGTCCCTATCGTATGTTCTCTTAGACAATTGTTCCTAGATATGCAGGATGTGGTATATGTATTTTGTAACTATTTATTAACTTCTCTATGCAACTATGGGCTTCATAAGTGTTTTTCATTTTGAATATTACAGGAAAATATTCTAGATGCTGAGGAAGAAATGAATGTAGCTTTAAATTTCACACAAGAACTTTTGAGCAGTAATTCCTTTGCCAGGCAACTTGCTGAGCAGATGACACTTGCTAAGGCATACCTTGTCATAGCCAAAGAGCATGATAACCTTCAATTTGCTTGGGAGCTTAGCTCACGAATAAGAAGTTGTCAATGGTTGCTTGCCCAAGCAGCTGCTGGGAAAGTAATCACCCAGGAAGAAGCAGGCCCTATTATCACTCAATTAGCACACTTAATATACAAGGCCCAAGATTCCCATTACGATATAAGTACAATAATAGACACTTTGAGGAGCCATGTGCTTGCGCTGGAAGAGCGTGCAAATTCGGCTATAGTGCAGAGTGCTGAGTTTGGTCGATTGGCTACGGAAGTTGTATCCAAGAGTCTTCATTGTGTAAGCATGAAACTCACTGAGGAGTGGTTTAGAAATCCTGCACATCAAAGACTTTCTGAAGAGGTGAGGAACTCTCCTAGGCTTGTGGACAACAACCTCTATCATTTCTGTATTTTTTCAGATAATGTGCTGGCAACCTCTGTTGTCATAAATTCAACAGTCTCGAATGCAGATCATCCTCAGCAGCTTGTGTTCCATGTGGTGACTGATGAGGTCAACTACTGGGCCATGACGACATGGTTTCTTGGAAATGACTTTGGAGGCTGCACGATTGAAGTACGGAGCATAGAAGAGTTGTCTTGGCTGAATGCCTCATTCTCTCCTTTAGTCAAGCAGATGGTTCAGGATGGCTCAAAAGGTTCAATACGGGAAATGAAGTATAAGAATATGATATTTGGATCATTGCTGAAACATTTGCATTTCTACATCCCACAGATACAACCCCTGCTCGAAAAGGTGGTGTTCCTTGATGATGATGTTGTGGTGCAGAAGGATCTTACTGCTCTGTACTCAGTGGAATTACATGGCAATGTTATTGGTGCAGTGGAGACTTGTCTAGAGGCATTCCATCGCTTCTACAAGTATCTCAACTTTTCTAATCCAACCATTGGCTCAAAGTTTGATCCTCAGACCTGCGGATGGGCATTTGGGATGAACATCATTGACCTCATAGCATGGAGAAAATCTAACATTACTGCCAAATATCACTACTGGTTGGAGCAGAATGCAGACAAAACGCTTTGGAAGGCAGGGACACTTCCTCCTGGCCTCCTTACATTTTATGGTCTGATGGAGCCCCTTGATCGGCGATGGCATGTATTAGGACTAGGGTATGACTTGGATATGGATGATAGGTTGATTGAGAGTGCAGCTGTTTTGCACTATAATGGGAACCTCAAACCGTGGCTAAAGTTGGCTATCAGAAGATATAAACATTTGTGGGAACGGTACATTAATTTCACTCATCCGTTTATTAGAGATTGCATTGTGCATTAAGATGCTGTGAATCTAACACATTATTCCTTAAAGGTCTTTGACATTCTTATATTCTTAGCTAAAGATCTTGCTCTATGCTCCGTTTTGGAACTGTAATCTAAAGAGGGAACGCTCAGACTCATATCATGTAGAATTCAAGAGTTCATGTTGGAGATATAAGAACTTAATTGCTAGATCAGATGTATTCGGATGTGGAATTTTAGTAAAAGTAGATATTCTTGATTTTGCTTGTACAAAGTGTAATAATAGAATCGGTTTGGTCTGCCGCTCTTTATATTTACTTGGCTTGTTTCTCTGTGCCCATTCTCATACTGCAATTGTTAGAAAAAGCTACTGTCTGGTGGATTTGAACTTGGCTTGTGTGGAGTGTAGCAAAGTTGATTCAAGACGAGTGGTCATTCTCTGTATTATTTCCGATAGCCAAAATCTGTTTGATTAGAGTATTTTTCTGAAAAGAGGGGTACATTCCAAATGTGTTTTTTTGAAAAATATAAATCTCTCTTGCGATAAATTTGCTTGAGAAAAAGGGATAGTGAAACTAGTCATATAGAATGAATGAACTGTTCCTGAAGGGATCAGATTCATTGACCTGACCACCTTTCTAAAGGAACAAGACAGGGTGGAGGGGGAGGCCTTATTTGGATGTTTTGTTCTTCAAATGGCGACTTTTAAGTCATCTTTTTTCTCCTCCAATAATTTCCCTTTGAGTTGTCTGTTTCTCTTTATCAATTGGATGGCCTCTAAGTCTAAGGAACACAGTAGTAACTTGTTCTTTATATATATCCAACTCTGAGAAAACTCACAACGCCAATCCATTAATTGATCTCCCTTAAATTGTCCACTCGCTCTTCAATTTTCTCTGCAACAATTAATTACTGACATGGGAAATCATGGAGAAGGTGACAACCCTAATTGCTGCTGCCGTTTCCACCCCAAGCAAACGATAGTGGGAGTGTGTGCTCTCTGCTTGAGAGAAAGGCTCCTGGTTTTGGCCTCCGAGTCTGAGCAAAAACCACTGAAGCAGTCCAAGTCCAGCGCCAGAATTGGTAAAGTATTCGCTCTGCCTTCCTTCTTCCACCTCTCTCACGCTCACGCCAACAACAAATTTGATGACGAGGTTGCTTCTGCGTCCATCTCCAGCCTTGAAGGTTTGTCAAAACTTCTTTAAAGGCATGATATTTAAATATAAACTAAGTGGAATGCATGTGTTTGTGTTCAGAATCATTCATATCGATCAAATTTGAGGATAACGGGCACGCATCATGGTATAGTGACGACAGAAGCATACCATCCTCCACTGGCTTCATCGATTGCTCAAAGCACAGAATTAG
>JBBMKF010467883.1:0-10784 GCA_037834155.1 Curcuma caesia | reverse complement strand
GTTGAAAAAAGGGCAATTAACATAAACAACCATTCATAAAACCCTAAGATAAACTGGGTTGTTATTCAATCACACAAAAACTCAATGTCGTAGTTAATTTATACTCTTGCCAAAATGAAAATGCAATATGTAAATTCATTGTTTATCAAATAAGCCAAATTTAATTGCATTGATCCAAGAGGACTTGACAAAATATGATCTTAAAGGACAGCGGCCATACAAAGTGAACATTAAAGTTGCAGTTTCATAGTGCTTGTCGAATGTAAAACAAAGTGAACCCATTTTCCTTGGGGCTACTGCTATACTCTAGAATCCCTATATGTTTAAGAGGATTCAACTTTAATATTTTTTTCATACTTCCAATATTTATCCAAGTTTGCAGCTATGTGTTCTTAAATGCACTTTTACTACTTTACCTTAATAATTGTACCTTCATTCTCATCGACCATATTGTTTTTGCTAATTAACAATGTAGCAAGCCATCTTATTTAGACTGTACATTGAAACTTCAGAAAGACAACAAATAGGTGAACAAAATAGTATAAAGATCATGATGCAAGTAGCTGAGGATTTATTAGTCTCAGTTCAAAGAGGAAAATGGCAAGAATACATTTAGAAAAAGAAACTCTTCAAAAACATACCATTCTTATTATTACCACCTCCAGCAACGAACCAGTTCTCCCCAATAGTTACACCTGCATGGCCAGCTCGTGGCCCAGGAACCACACCCTGCTGCTCTGGTTTTGACCATTCCATCTAGATAAAGAATGAATATTAGCAAAGAACATAATCTATCATCATCATCCCACCATCAGAAAAGAGAGATACTTACAGTTTGCAGGTCAAGCACATGCAGATCATTGAAACATGTGGCATGAGAACCACCGCCAAAAATTAGGAGATACCGGTCAGCATGACAAGCAGCAGCATGTTCAGATCTTGGAGATGGAGCTGCACCTCTAAAATATAATAAAGATGGAAGAATTAGTAAAGGAATAGTAGCATTCTCTGGCAATTCAGTTTTACATAAAAAATAGTCTAATAAAAAAGATTCCACCGACAACTTTGGCTTTGAAGTCTATTCTAGCTGGCACTTAGTCGACAAAGGCATTTTGATATGCTGCCATGCCTAGGGTTGTCAAGCAGAGATTGTGGCCCAGACCATATCAATCTTAAATGGGCTAGATCAGGCCGACATGAAGCTGGGCTGAGGTGGACCTAACATGAAGCGTGCGCGAGCCAGCCATGCTGTGCAGCAGTATGCCAGCCCGCGTGCCGAACTTGGCACAACCCATAACAAGGTTGTGCTAAACACGACATGTGCCTGTCACAAGCACAGACCATTTTTTGGGTTTGGAAAAAACCCAGCCAGGTTGGGCATGATCCCTTACTTGGGTCAACCCACCTACTCAGGTCGACCCACATACTAGGCACCACCGAAGCACAAGACTACCCCTTTTCCCTATAATTTTCCAATATATCCATTCTTTTGTATTAAAAAATAAATAAATAATAGAAGAATTTTATTCATTCTGTTATTAAAATAATCTAAAATTCTGAATTTTAAAACTAAAAAACCTTTAATATTCTATAACTACCCTCCCTCCCCTCCAACTCTCAACCATCAAGTTCTTTATCTCTTATTCACTCATTTTCCAATCTCTGCCCTCATCTCGCATTTTCATTTCTAATCACTCAATCTCATCTCTCATTCTTAACCCTCAACCTTAAATCTCAAATTCTTATATGCCTATAATAATATTCCACAATTCAGTTAGAGCAAAATCAATGTCATCAGCAAGGGCATGGGACTACAATGTGAACAAGAGGAATGATTATGGTGGCACAATGTCTATGGCTGCATCATGGGCCCAAATCTGTGTTGAGTCAAGTTACACAAACTTGGGTCATGCTTTGCCCAACACAACTCCAACCGGGCTATTCCAGATACATCCTGACTGAATCCAAGTGATGCCTGACCCGGGTACAACCCATTGACAAGCCTAGCAATGCCATTAAGACTACCTGAATTATGCACGTAATTATGCCCATTAAAGCTCTCTATTCGCATAGAACATGTCACAAATGCTATCTCAAAATCCAAATTCAATTTCCTTAATACTAAGTTGCTAACTACAATTATGACACGAGTAGTTTGTTTATTGAAACTATTTGCTAACTCAATATGCAAACCAAAAAGCTAAATGTCAAAGAATTTCAAGAAGATAAAAAATAAAGTCTTACATAGCATCAATATCATCCCAGGTCATGGTTTCCAAGTCAAGTATGTTCAAATCATTGAGAAGAGATCTCTTAGCATCTTCACCACCAAATATGACTAAAGTGTTTCCAACAAGTGTAACTGATTGGCCTCCACGGGAAATCTTCAATTAAAGCAAATAGTCAATTAGATTTTGGCCTTATTAACTGAATCTATTCTGAGTGTGTAGGTAAAAAACAATGGAATAAATTTCCTGAACTTATCATTTTAACTTTGGGTGTTTATCCTAATCTTTTGGTTTGAATTACTAAAAAATAAAATTTAAATCTATAAATTCTGGTGACAATTAAGGTTTCCTGACTTGATTCAATGGTCAAGATTATGCACTTGAATACAAGATCAAAGAGAACTTACTGGTGGTTTCCCATATGTCTTTAAATTTGACCATAAACAAGTTGCTGGATCAAATTCCTTAACTAGAATAATTAGAATAACACTGCTTCAGGTGGAGGGAAAATGGAAAGGCATAATATTTACAAAACAAAATGAGTTAACCTATTATGGCCTCAGATGGATCTTTTGTATGGCCAGCAATTGATAAAATCTTGCCTCCCCAAGGAATCTGAATGTAGGATAATAACAGGAAATTTTCCATTATATACTCATGAATTATAGCCACTCCTAGCAACTCTAAAGTTGCTAAAAATAGAAAATAAATCATCATGCAGTACCAATGAATGGCCCGCAGAGGGGGCAACAGAAGCATGGTTTGAAGAATCCAAGGAACCTGCTAATTCTTTGGCTTCAATCCTTGACCATGACAAAGTATTCAAATCTAAAACCTGCAATAATTAGATATAACTAAAGTCATTGAATTTAGATTTCATCAGTATATTACAGAAAAAAGAAAAAGAAATAAAATTCGAGGAACCATGAAACATTGGATCAACTTTCTCTAATAAGTTCCCATTAAATTTTATTAAACATGTTTCTCACAAGCACAAGAAATTCCAGCTAAAAAAACAATTATTTGGTTACAATATTATTAACCAAGTCAATGGCAACCACAAATTTCATTATGTTACAATACTCCAAATGTTCTGCTTACCTGGAGATCATTAAGGTAACGCCCATTGTGGTTTCCACCAAAAATGTACATTTTATCATGTAAGACTGCTGCTCCATGCTGCACACAGCTTAGTTTTCAGCTATAGATAAATAATGCTCAGAGCTATAATTTGAAATCACAACAGAAAAGAGAGAACACCGCATAACGAGGCTTAGGGTGTTGTCCGGATATTGGTGGTGCAACCCATTGATCATAAATACCAACTGAGTCAAGTCCCTCCTTTATCACGTCTTTATCTTCCATATCCAATGGAAGCCCATTTTCAGAAGAAATAGTTTTTATTTCAGGTAGGGAATCTCCAATTTCTGAGGTTGATTGAGAAGCTGACTCTAATTTTGGCTTCTAAACAATTAATAAATGGATTAGAAACATGCACAATCATAACCCATCAAGCAAGGGAAATAAGGATAGTCATGGATACATACAGCAATCAGGTTAGGAAGAAGTATATCATATAGTCAAAGCCAAATTTTAGCAAATAGTGAATCAAAGATTGCAAACAGTAGACAATCACACTACACCAAAACACAAAATACAGCTTCATTTAAAAGTAATAGTTTGGCCATCAGGTTTTCGAATTGCAACATTCATTTTCTAAGCTTCACTATTAGAAATATTTTTTTAATACTTTTACAGACATTATTTCTTGCCAATCTACTGATGAAGCTTACATTTCATATTTTATGCCCATCCAGTATATTGAGTAACTATTAAATTGGCATGAAAAGAATATTCCATGCAGCACATATTATAATAGGTCTCAATTTGTTAAAATCAGTTTACTTTTCTAAAATGAATGTTGATGAATAAAATTTAAAAAAAACTATTTCATTAGTGTACTTACAAACATTTCTACATCTACACTAGGCTCTTCTGCTACTTGAGGAACACGAGAATACCAAGCAGGTTCTTCCTCCTGGAAGAAGGCAAAAATAATGAATATCCTTGTAACATTTACAACATAGCAACAGTGAGATATGAACATACTTCCAGAATTTTAACAAACAGACGCATTGCTTCAGTTGAAGCCATGTTTCCAAGTCCATGCCAACTGTAAGGAAAAAAACTTTTTACTTCTACTATACATTCAGAAAGAACACTAAATACTGGATCATGCAATTATTTAGATGGAAGGACTATGATACTAAAGTAGTGAAAGAAAAGAACTACATGCACATTCTCGTAGACAATTAACAAACAAGACCTTTTAGGTAAGAAGAAGATGCTTGATGAATTCTTAACAAGTTTGTGAGAAAGAACAAAGAAATAATTAATAAAAAAAACATCCTTAATGCATAAGAACAGCCAAATAGTCCTTTTCTCCTGAAAGAAAGATACATCTGATACCTTTAAAATACCAAATATTATAAAGAAAATTTGGAGGCAAATTGTTTGAATGAATTGAATTAATGGAGAACATTAAAACATTGAAAATCAATGCATCACAACAACAACCATCAGAATGGAAGATAATAAATAAATGTTTGATAAATCTAAGTTAACATAACTGTTAATGAAACAAAACAAAGGAAGAAAAGATTTGCTTCCCCTTGTATATTGCATACATCAGTTCACTGTTAAGACCAAATACTATGTCATACTTGGAAGAATGCTAAGAGATTCCGCTTCCAAGTTTCTCCATGTCTACAAATTGTCTCAAGCTTCATTTCAAACTCATAATTTTTTGTCATAATTCTAGCCACACAAACATACAAAATTGATCTTTCTTAACAAAGAATTCTACCATTGCACTGTTCCAGATTTTTTTTTTTCATCAGCAAAGAATATTAATGTTTCTTTCTAATCAACTCATATTCAGCAACAAGTACATTGTCTAAACACCAGCATACAATCATTGGCACACATCAACACTTGATCTCCCTCCCACTAGTTTCTTTAGCTCATCATGATTACTTTGCCATGTTCAGCTTGAAATAACTTAAACCATCTACGGAAAAGCAAACACCAAGAAACATAAGGAATTAAAATAAGAATAGATTCTTACAGAGCTTAAGGATAGAGAAAGTAATCCTAGAACTGAATAAAAGAACATAGCCTCTGGCTTCTTTTTATTTAAATCTTAAGTTGCAAATGTCAAAGTTTTGATATCTGCTAAAAACTAGTTAAGTGCTAAACATGGGAAATGAATTTCGAGTGCTTCTCTAACAAGTTTCTAAAACATCTAATTCAACAAGCAAAAACCATGACATAGAGCACTGCATATATAACAACTTAAAAAAAATAAGAATATATAACAACTTTAAAAAAAATAAAAATAAGAAATAGCAGCGTAACAGCAACCTCGTCCATTTGCTTTGCTCGACGGGATTCCATGCTCTAGGTTTGGGAGCAGCGCACGGACCAACAGTCGCCTAAATCCACAAAATAGATCAGATAAAACCACGAAAAGAAAAACCCGAAACTTGCGAATTCACACCAAGATCGCATCACATTAGGAGTAGATCTAACATTCACGATAACACCAAACGAAGATCTATATCAAATCAACTAGAGTTACAGTTCGGCCAAAATTCAACTCCCACTTGCAGATCTATCAGATCGGAGCCCTATAGAATGAAGACCAAGGAGACACTAGACAACAACAAAAAAGTGCGGATCGCCAATAACCACAGCAATTAACCATAGATGTAGGGGGTAAAATCGCGGATCTGACCTGCTGGTAGAGGCCGTAGAGCAAGAGGGCAACGTCGTTCTGAAATCTAGAGACGGCGGTGGAATCCCCAGGCGATCCGCCGAAACCGGCATAGGCGGCAGCCACATAGAACCTCTCGGGATACGGAAGGCCGGAGCTCGCCCTCGACGTCGCCATTTTTGAGTCCTTCCCCAAGAGAGCGCTCCTAAAATTGTACGACGAATTATTGCATAAATAAATATCCGCACAATAGCGCGCCTTAATATTTTACCAAAATTTATATATCAAATCAGAAAATAAAATATCAAAAAAATATTAATTTAATGACAGAAACATCTATCAACATTTATATTTTAATTTAAGGATGTTAAGGAATTAAAATAGCTTTAAATCCCAAACAAAAATAGATTTATATTCGCGACAGCAAGGGAGCTCTAAATCTGCACTCTTAATACGTTGCTAATAAATACTTTATAGATGTTTTCGTATTTTTATTTTAACAAGGACAAAAGTCATTGCACCGTGGAATAATGAAAAAAAATTGTTATTATTAATTAATCATTTTATCTCGATAATCTTTTCAAGCTCACTTAGTCTGACGTAGTTAAGTTAGCACTGACGTAGAATGACATCAAATTAACAGTTTTTTTTTTCTTACAGAAAAAGTTTTGCTTAAAAATTTATTAAAATTGATAAAAATTGAATCTCATCCAAGTAATGATTAATTATAACTTTTCAATTTATCTCTTCAAAAATAATTATGAACTTGGCTTTATGAAATTATTAGAATGACATATTATATCTTTATTGATGTTTTACTTAAATACGACCTTTAAGACATGAAATGAAACGATAATAAAAAATAAATATTTTTTTTTAATAATTAGGTTTAAAATTAATGTGTATATAATATTTGAATGATGCTAAAATAGAGGATCTATTTTAAATATAAAAAAATTTATAGCCGTATTTAATATAATTTTAGACGCTGCATGTTTTAAATAATTATATATTATAATTTGTTAAATGAACTCGCATCCAACCATTTTAGTCTCAAACCAAAATGTTGAACAAGTTTTTGCTCACCTCAACTAAATTAATAACAAAATAAAAACTAAATTATTTTTTTAATCATTTTTTTTGGAAAAGACATTAATAGTTAAAAAACATACTTTCATGTCAAGTTAATAATATTATTGTACTCTTAATGACCTCGAGAATCAAGAGTTATTAAATTATTTTATTATAGAATAATTAATAGCTTTATTTTTTAAAAATTATATGAAATCAATAGACTATATTAAATATATAATAATGTAAATTTTGAAACATTTTTAAGACCATCAATTTTTTTATCATTATCGGCTCTTAAAGGCATTAAGTAAAAAATTATTAATGACCTTAAAAATTTTCGAACAAAAATTATTGATGATCTAAAAAATCTAAATTTAAAATAACAAAAAAAACATATATATATGTCTAGGAGAATGCTATTTAAGACTATTTTAAAAAAGCTCAAAAACTTTTTTAAAAAAATATAGATGGAAAGAGAGCATTAGAAATATAATTATGTTCATCTGATATGAATTCGCAATCTTCAGGGTCATTAAAAAATTTTGACCAAATTTTTCAAAATATTTTTGATACAAAATTATTAATGACTTTAAAATCTTAATAAAATTTGTAAAAAATATGCATAAATTTAGGCGACTTAAAAAATTAAAAGAGCATATTTTTATTTCCAAATCATCAAGGGCGCTTCATTTTGATTTTTTTCAAAAGAATATCTTAATTTATTATTCAACTCTATAAAATTATTCAAATATTTCAATATTATTTTATATTATTCAATATGGTTATATCTCATATAAACTTTCTATTTAATTTCTGAATCTATTGTTGTAATAACTAAGAAACTACTGTAGCTGTTACATATATTGTAATAGTTATAATTTCTTAACTATTACAATATAAACATTACACAAGCACACATAAAAAATATTTACAGTATAGGAGTTATAATTTTGTAGATGCTATACTATATACTTAACATGTTCAGATAAATTTATGTTATTGTAATTAATTATGATTTCGTAGCTACTGCGATGCATGATTAACCTATTAAAAATATTTATGTTGTAGCAGTTAAAGCTTTATAGCTATTACAACGTAGATGCTGGTAGACTCAATCTTATTCACCTACCATTTACAATGTAATATCTATAAAATTGTAACTGTTATAATACGAATTCAACATGCTCACTTAACATTCACAACATTCACATTATGACATATATGAAACCGTAATAGCTTACATGAATATTTGTTAACAGGTTAAATATATAAAACTATTGTTGTTACAATGTAAATATTTTGATGCGTGTTCATATAACATTTACGTTATAGCAACTACAAAAGTGTAGCTGCTGCAATATGTATAACAACTATAATTTTATAATTACTATAAACGCGTTTAATCAATTTAAAAATTATAATTTCTAATTTAGATGAGAGATAATAATATTAAATAATATTTAAAAAATATTTGAGTAATTAGATATGATTGAATTGTAAAATGTGAGGTTTTTTTTTGATAAAAAATTAAAACGGAACGTTTTTTTTTTATGATTTAGAAATAAAGAGAGGCTCTTTTTGCTTTTGCCACAGAGGACATTAAAATAAATATATCCAAGAGTACAAATGACTTTTTAAAAATACGTAGACGAGTTAAAAAGATCGCTAGGAATAAATGGTTTCAACTCGACATTAATATAATATTTTTAGGGTCATCAATATTTTTTGGGAGAAAGAAATTGGCGAAATAATTATTTTTTTTACCTTTTCAGTTTTTATTTATATCTCTTCTGTTAAGGAAAGAATAGAAGAAAAATAGAGAATATTTCCTTATTCTCATCGGCGACCTGGTCCGTAATAATCGATCCGAACAAACGCCAAAATTAATAGACGTCTGAATTCACCGCCGAACAATATGCAAACCCTCCTTCAATATCCGATCAGCCATGGCGACTGCACCATCTTCTTGGTCGCAGCTTCCCATCGACATCCTCATCTCCATCTTCTGCAAGCTTCCGATTCGCGAAATTCTCCGGTGCACCGTCGTTTGCTCCCACTGGTCCGACGCCGTCCGCTCCCTCCGCTCCTCTTCTCGCCTCGAGCTTCCTCCTCAGTTCCCCTGGTTACTGTTCTCCGGCGAACGGAGCCATAACGATCTCTCCGTCGCACACTTCTACCACCACCTGGAGAAGGCCTCCTACGCGCTGCCTCTCCCCGACCCGCCCATCCACCGCCGCCTCTGCCTCGGCTCCGCCCATGGTTGGCTCATCACCGCCGATCACCGCTCCATGCTCCAGCTGCTCAACCCGCTCACCGGCGAGCACGTCGACTTGCCCCACCTCCCCGACCACATTAAGTGCGTGTACAACCTCCACGGCGAGCTCCGGCGCTTCGAGCTGCTGGACTGCCCCGGCGAGGACTTCCCCAGGTACGTCCACCCCAACGATTTGCGCTCCCAGTTCTTCAAGGCGACTCTCTCCTCCAACCCTTCCCAGGGAAGCTACACCGTCGTCCTCATCCACGGCAACCTATTCAAGCTCTCCTTCACGAAAGCCGGCGACGACAAGTGGACGACTCTAGACGCGATCATGCACTGCGACGCCGCCTTCATGGACGGAACTCTGTACGCCGCCACGAGAACCGGCGAGGTGCAGGCGTGGGATCTCTCTGCTCCCGATCCGACGCCGAGACTCATCTTGCCTGCCGCAGAGGCCACCCGGAGCCACCGCTACTACTTGGCCCGAACTCCCTCCGGCGAACTCCTGCATGTTCGCACTGATTTCCTGTTCAGTTTCTTAGATTGCCTGGGTCATCGGCGAATCATCAAGGTGTTCCGAGTGGACGCCGAGAGGGGATGCTCGATCGAGGTGGGCGATTTGGGAGGGTGCGCGCTCTTCTTAGGCAGCAACCAGTCGATTTGCCTCTCCTCGGTTCTGTTTCCCGGGCTGGAACCCGATTCTGTGTATATAACGGAAGACGATCGTTGCCAGAAGAAGCAAAAGGAAGACGAGCAGGTTCGGAAGCTGATGGCTTATCGTCTGGTGGACGACAAATGCTGGTCGATTCGATTGCCGGACTTGAATCAGTCGCTTCTTATTTGGATCACACCCAACATCTGCAACACTGATTTGTAGTTTTTTTTTTAAAGTGCGATTTACAAACGAAAGCTCGGGGCGGCCATTTCGTCCACACCTGTCCGTCTTCTTTCCTTTTTCCGGGGCCCACTGGTCCTTAGAGGCGTACGGTTTTCTTTTTTTACCCCGGGTTCTCCCACCGTACGGAATTTTAATCCAACCAAATGGAATGAAATCGCAAAAACAGAAAAAGAAAAGGAAATTATAAATAGAATTTGTTTTGATAATTTACTTGTTGAAATTTAGATGGAGGAAGAGTAGATGCAGGTTGCACGACCTGGACGGCTACTGTACTTGCGACTGCCACCGCCACGTAACGCCTCCTCCAATTCCCAACCGCCATGTGGTCCCCCTTCTTGGGATTTTACCGTTTTACTCTTCCGTTTAAGTAAGCACATTCAGATCTGACAGGGGCATTTCAGTCATTTGAGGTGTTTACGGCGGAACACGAACACCCGGTGGAGGCGGTAACCAGATCAGGCCTCGTTTCTTCTGTTCTTCTTCCCAGTTCCCACTCCCTTCGTCGTCTTGTTGCTCCTCGTCGCTCTCTCTCTCTCTCTCTCTGCGTCCTTC
>JBBMKF010467844.1:0-10787 GCA_037834155.1 Curcuma caesia | reverse complement strand
TATCAATTATCTCTCGAATTCATTGCTACATATCACATTCATAAATGTTATGAACTTTGTTAACACGTGGCTATCTCTTAGGGGACATGATGACACAAGATCAATTCAGTTCTGATACCAACTTACGTAGTAGAAATTATTGAATTCGTTAATTTATGCACGAATACCGAAAGTAACATTCTAATACCTATTGATTCTATCAAGAATATCAAAGATTAGGGATAGCAAACTCATCATTCTCAAAGAAGTAGATAACGAAAATATTATTAATCGACAAAACTATCTCAAAACAACCAAACATGTTTTAAATGGATCCTAAAATAAAATCCTAACTTACGAAAGATAAAACACCCTTGAATCTTAAAAATCAAAAATTACTACTACTACTAATAATAATAATAATCATAGTCTTCAAAAAGGTATTAAACGATGTCTGATGGATTTGAAATTGAGTTGTTATGAGTTCTACCTTATAATAAATATAGATATTCGAAAGAGTTTTGATTTGCATAAACGATGTCTCGTTGTAATATTCGAGTTAAAAATTATGATTTCCAAAAATTTGCTCGGTTATTTCCGCATCAATATTTTAGTAATTTTGCATAGTTTTAATTCCAAAACCATATTAACATTTAAAACCATAGATATTAAGTTAGAAAATTCTTCCACCTCCCTTGTGTTAGCCATATTGCATTGCTTTGCTCCTCTAATACATGAGTTTATAGATGTTGAATGGTGAAAATTTGACTTTGATACTATCTATTAGAAAGTTTATTTTCACACACTCATTTGTATAATACTTAAAATAATTTATCATCAAAAAGTTATTAAGAAAGGAGCTTGTTAAAAACTTACACAATATAACTAAAAAAAAGTTGATTTATTTATTTTTAGAGAATAATCATTAATAATAATATTTTTAATAATTATTAGAAATGAAGAAAATCAAAGGATATTCATCTTGCTTGAGGTTATTTAATTTAATATCGTATATATTATATAAAATTTTTATAAAATATTTAAATATTTTTATAATGTGGGACTAGCGAAAGACAATCTGACAGCTGTATTTTCCATATTACTGCTTCATTCTTCCATTCCCACGTCTTCTCTCTTTCCGACTGAGAAAATGACAAGGCGACGACGCGTTAATATAATTAATCAAGCGAAGGAAGCAACACGGCGGGGGCCCACACGACTTGACCAAAACGTTACAAAGGGTCTTCGTCCTTAAATTTCCAGTCCTCTCACATCAACTATTTGTTCAATTTCCGATTATATATAAATATATAAAACAGCATCCGTCAAGTATCCTTCGCTGGGAACGTTACCGTCGCCGCCATGAATCCTTTGCTGCTATTGCGGCCTCTCCTCTCGTGGTGCCTTCTGGCCATCCTTTTCACGGCGACGAGCGGGTGCCTCTCGACGAGCGGGCGGCGCTCCTCGCATTCAGAGCCGGAATGAACTACAGCTTTACTCTCCGTGCACGGCTCTCTTCTTGGGGTCGTCGAGCTCACGGCGATTGCTGCAGTTGGCCGGGAGTCATCTGCCACCCCACCACCGGCCATGTGATCAAGCTGAAACTGAGGAATTCCAGTCCGCCACCGGATTATCCTCCTGCGTACGACGACAGCGCCTCTCCGCAGAAGGTTCGCGAGATCAACTCGTCGTTGCTTGCTTTAACTGAGCTGAAGTACTTGGACCTCAGCTCCCATGATTTCCACGGAGTCCTCTTCCCGCAATTCATAGGCGCTTTTAAGGAACTGAGATACCTCAACCTTTCTTCCTCACACTTCACCGGAGGAATTCCTCCTCAGATAGGGAACCTCTCACGCCTCCGCTATCTTGATCTCCAATTTGCTTTGGACTCGCATGTTGACACTCTCGATTGGCTCACTCAATTCTCTTCTCTCCAACACCTGGACCTCAGCGGCTTGGACTTGGCCCTCACCAACGTGGCGACTACTCTTTCGGGTAGCCTTAAGGTGCTGCGAATGTCAGATTGTGGGATTAATAGCTTCCCGATTTCTTCTAGTGTTGCCTATAACTTCACCTCTCTTATCATATTTGATCTGTCTGGCAATCCCTCCCTCATCTCTGTTTTGCCAGAGTGGCTCTGGAATCTTAGTAGCCTCGCACACCTTGATCTTAGTTTATGTGCCTTTCGTGGTCGTATTCCTGATGCAATTGGGGATCTGTCCTCTCTCACTGTCCTGGATTTATCATTCAACCGTAACCTCGATGGTTCTATTCCTGGTTCTATGGCACAACTACGGAGATTGGAGGAGTTGAGTCTGGGAGGTAATCAACTGACAGGTAACTTTCCCAGTTGGATTCAGCAATTGACGAGTCTCACTACTCTTGATCTGCATGAAAATTTGCTGCATGGTTTCATACCTGGAAGTTTAGGGAAGCTTTGCAATCTCACTGAATTATATCTTAGCGGCAATTCCTTCCAAGGTGCCCTATCGCCGGTCCACTTAGATAATCTAACGAAGTTAGAAGTGCTAGATTTGTCTTTCAACTCCCTTAATATATCAGTCCACAAGGATTGGAATCCTCCGTTTCAACTAAAAATTGCTGGATTCGGAAGTTGTGGTTTGGGACCTTCTTTTCCACCATGGCTACAACATCAAACTCGTATTATTTTATTAGATTTGTCTGAAAATGAGATTGCAGGAGTTCTTCCAGATTGGGTGTGGAATATTTCTCACTTTACTATTGATTATTTGGAGCTCTCCGACAACAATATACAAGGCAAGCTGCCCAATTTTCCAGAGCATACCAATTTGAATATGTTAAGATTGGCTCACAATCTATTAGAAGGTCCATTGCCGGACAAATTACCAGTCGAACTCTCAAGTTTGGTGCTCGACGGCAATTACTTCTCAGGCCGATTGCCAGTATGGCCATATGTTGGCTCGGTCTCACTTTACAACAATAACTTCAGCGGAGCCATATCTTCGTCAGTCTGCCAATGGACGATGCTCTCCTTTCTTGATCTTTCGAGCAACGAGTTTTCAGGTGAAATTCCTCATTAATGTTTGGGGGAGTCCCTCGATGGCCTAGAGAACCTAAACTTGGACAGCAACCTTCTGTCCGGAGGAATTCCGACCACGATAGGTTTTCTGACATCCCTACGGATACTGCGATTGAGTAATAATGGTCTTTCAGGCGGCATTCCTCCATCATTGCAGAACTGTTCCAAGTTAGTGCTGCTTGATCTCTCCAACAATAAGTTCTCGGGGAGCATACCGACATGGTTGGGAGAAGAATTATCATCACTAGCATTTCTCATACTCGGTTCCAACCAATTCTCAGGTTACATCCCTCAGCAACTAGCACATTCCGGAAAACTTCAAATGTTGGATCTCACACACAACAAGTTGTCAGGAACCATACCTCCCAACATTTGGAACTTCAGTGCCATGGCATCGACGTCCCAAGTTCGGAATGAAGAACTCGAGTACATCGAAGTAGACCTAGAAACGAAGGGCCAAAATCTCGGCTATTTGTTCTTTTCTGACCTTATCAGAAGTATTGATCTTTCATGCAACAGCTTAGTCGGAGAGATCCCTGAAGGAGTTGGATATCTTGCAGGGGTAAGGAATTTGAACTTGTCCATGAATCATCTGAACGGGAGCATTCCCCAAGAAATTGGAAGGATGGAGTCGCTAGAATCCCTTGATCTATCCAACAATGAACTGTCAGGCAACATACCAGAGACCCTTCCATCATTGCACTTCTTGAGCCATTTGAATCTGTCATACAACAATCTATCAGGAAGGATACCATTTCTTCAGCAACTCCAATCTCTCGACGATCCATCCATTTATGCAGGAAATCCTGGATTGTGTGGGCCACCAATTTCGAAGCTTTGTTCCAATACTATGGTAAACCAGAGTGGTGAGCCACATGAGACGAAGGCACACAAACAAGGATCTGAGTGGTTATGGATCTGGATCAGCATCATTCTCGGACTTGTAATGGGGTTTTGGACCTTCTGTGGCATCCTCTTCTTCAATAAGAAATGGAGGTACGGATATTTTCATATGGTCGATAGTTTGTATGATAGAGTCTTACTGCGATTCGAGTTATTACTTGCTCATTTGCGCCGTCGAGATTAACTTTCTATGATTCGAGTTAATAATTTTCCTGCAATGCTCTATATATGTTGAAGAAATAGTGTGTAATTGTAATAATTAACGTGCAATCGACTGTGCTGTCGCACTGTGTTTGTCCTTCTCCAGTAAACCACTCCAGAGCCAAGTCCTGGCAACATGATTCCATTTTGTTTGTTATTTTATATGTGAATCTAGTAATGAATGTTCGAATGCTGACTTGGAAAGTAATTTATCGAGCATGATTCAGCATTATCCGATCCGAGATCCAAGATGGGAGAACCAGGAGATCAAGGATGAGTGAACCGTCAAAGAAAAAGTTGGTAAAGGGTCGAAGGTCTTCAAGGCCGATTTCACTAGGCTATAGATGCACAAACTTCGAGAGATCTCTATAGTAATTAAAGAGAGTTAGAATGAAATCCAAGATTTTCTTGACGCCGCCATTCCAATGCCACAGTCAACTTCGATGATTGAAAAATGAAGAAGAGAAAACACAGTAAAGTGAAAAAGAAATGATTAAGATTGTGTGTACCTAGGGGCGGAGTTAGGATTTTTACCAAGAGAGATCATTTTTTAACATCGCATTGTCACATTAATAAAATAAAATTTGAATTAACTAATAAATAAATTACATTCAACGTAATTTAAGTTACGCTCTTCGCTTTTTCATAGACTCAAATTCATCTATGACAGAATTAACATCAAAATTGCGAGCAATATCCTTCTCAATATACATTATTAAAGAACTTGATAAGAAATCATCTTCCATTTTGTTCTGCAACTTATTCTTCACAATTTTCATTGTAGAAAATGCATGCTCTGATGTTGCAGTAGAAACTGGTAGAGTCAAAATAAGTCGAATCAATTTGTCAAGAAGAGAATAACTTTCTGATTTTCCTATCTTCGATAAGACCTGATACAAAATTATGTGCATATTAGTTAGCAATGACTAACCTTCAATAAAAAAATATTATTTCATGATGGTGTTAATAATATAACGCTGCAAATCTATAGAAAAGCGTACCAGATGTACTGTGAATCAATGAAGAAGTTGTCGCTGGCGATCATGGAGCTGTTGGCCATCGACCTTGGGATCGAGCGGTCGCACTACCGGGAGTTGTTCGAGGAGGGGCGCTCCATAATGAGATGCAACTACTACCTGCCGTGTCGAGAGCCGGAGATGACGATGGGGACGGGGCCTCATTGTGATCCTACGACGTTAACGATTTTGAACCAGGATGATCATGAAGTCAGGGGGGCAGGGGGGCGACCGCCCCCAGGCGCCTCCCCTGTAGCTCCGCCCCTGTGTGTACCTACATCTTCAGAAGCGGATTTTCTTTTATACCCTTACTCTAGCAGAGAAAGCAGAGCCGACATCCTCTAGCTTTCTCGTATTTGGATTGAGGAGGTGTCATGTCATCCCATGTTCTTTATATTCTATTACCTTTGTCATCCCACGTTCTCCACCTTTTCAGTTAGTACATCTCCTTTACTCTATTGACGGACTTCAAGTGATAGAAGGTCCTGAGTTGGGAGTCGAGCGTCGAGTAATAGAGACCTCAAAGTTTGGAGTTAGATGCATGGCATCAAATAGTATTGGTCTCAGAGTCGAAAAGTAAGGCACCGACTGGTATTGGTTCCGGAATCAAGAGTTGGGCATTGAGTGATACTGCTCTCGGAGTCGGGAGTCGGACGTTGAATGGTAAAGCCCCGAGGTCTGGAGTCGGGTGCTAGGCGCCGAATGATACGGGTCTTAAAGTTGGGAGTTGAAGTGCTCAATCAATTAGATTGACTCGGTTGGTCGGCAAGTCGATTGGTCGACATCAAAGTATTCGATAGGTTGGTTCGACTTTGGAAGTTGTGAACTTGTCACATGACTCCTATGTTGACCAAACATTAACTTTGCTATCTAGATTCTAGGTTGACAAGTTAAGATTTGTTAGGTGGACTCTTACTTTTACCTCCCTATCAAAGCAATTAGTACTAGAACTGGATGTAAATTAACAAATTTAAATTGACACTACTATATGAAAAAAGTGGATTAATTTGAGGTTCATTTTATTTAGAAAACAAAATTTTATTGACCTGAAAAAAAACACCTATTCTTATTGCCCCCATACATATGCTCTTTCGATCTTGTTAGTATTAATGATTATTTGTTTAGTTAAATAGTACTTTAAAATAAAAGATAATAAAAATTCATTTATTAGATCTATTTCTTACCTAAATTAAAAGATCAATAATATTTCTAATTGAACTCCATAAACAAATAAGTTTAACAAAAATTTTAGTAATTAAGATTGAATCGATATAAGAAAATAAATAAACTTAAACAAAATTAAGTTTAGTTTGGTTCTTATTTTGTTTGGTAATTTTTTGATTTGGTTCATTCATTGTTTGCATTCAAATCACTAACTCTTATATATCGTTACAAAATTGTATTTTGTCTTTCACAATTTTGGGAATTGATTAACCGGCATAATTTTATTTCAAAATAAAAATATTCTATTAGGAAACGACCTAATTTTAAATAAAATTTAAAAAAGAACCTCTGTTTCATGCTCCTTAAAGACTTGGCAGTTTGACCGCCTTCCATCCTCGCCCGTCGCCACCGCCACGTTCCTCTCCCACCCACTTACTACCTTCCCCTAATTTATTATGTTTTTCTATTGTCATCAGCTGTCTCCTTCCATTTTCCAACTGTACAAATCGTTCTGTTTCAGCATCATCGAACCGTTGACTACGAGAACATTTACCATCGCGTCGGTTGAGGACACTGCTTCCTGTCTCACGAGCGACATATGATAATTAATTAACAAGCCCAATTTTTTTAAACATCCCTGTGCATATCTCTCTCCTTTTGTGTTTCCTCACCTTTGTAAGACGATTAATTCATTGACATCGTTGGGCTGCACCACGCCACCACCCAACCATGGTGTTGCGTCTCTTCCCGTGCTGCAGCCGGAGGAAACGCGGCGTGCCCTCGTCGGCTGAAGCCAACGATGACGACGCCGAGGAGCCGCGGGGGATGGGCCCCGTGCTGCTGGAGCTGTTCGCGTCGCAGGGCTGTGGGACCTCGCCCGAAGCCGAGGCGGTCGTGTCGCGGCTCGGCCGTGAGGATCTCCGAGAGGCCGGCGAGGATCTGCCCCCAGCGGCGGTGCTGGTTTTCCACGTCGAGTACTGGGACTACCGCGGCTGGCGCGACCCCTTTGGCTCCAGCACTTGGACCGTCCGCCAGAAGGCCTACGTCGACTCGCTCCGCCTCGACACGCTCTACACGCCGCTCGTGGTCGTACAGGGCCGCGCTGAGTGCATCGGCAACGACCTCGACGCCGTCGCCGCCGCCCTTCGCGCCTCCCCAAGATTTCCCTCCCCCACTATGCAGGTGGCGTAGTTCTTAATTATAATATATCGTTAAATGATTTGATACTGATTGGGCGATGGCGGCATAGGCGAGCTTCGCAAAGCCGGAGCCGGACCAACTGGAGGTGTCGTTCAAGGGCGCGCTGCGGACGAAGGTGGAGGGGAGCGGCGTGGACGTGATGGTGGCGCTCTACGAGAGCGGGCTGGTGACCGACTGCGACGGTGGCGAGAACAAAGGGCGAATGCTGAACAATGACTACGTGGTCAGGCGGCTAGAGAAGCTGGTGTCTGTCAAGGACGTCGCGGCGAAGAAGATTGTCTCCGGCACGGTGGAGTTCGCGCTTTGGGAGGGCTTCAACGCCGCCAAGTGCGGCGTGCTTCTCTTCATTCAGAGTGAGTCGCTCCAGACATTGGGCGTCCAGCAAATCCAAATCCCCGACACAATCTAATTATAAATCATCCTCAAAACAAAATCGTGCTTGACCTTGCAAACGAAAGCTTTTTATGTGTTCGATATGGAAACTGGCTGCGTCTCGACGTGTCTCATCTTTGTGGAAAATAGAAGCGGTAGAGTTAAGTCAACAAGTCAAATAAATGGAAGGTCAAAATTAGATAAAAGTGAAGGTCCAAACGATCTCTCAATTTTCGAGGGCTCAGTTTATCAGGGACTCAAGACCCTTCAACTTCCTCCTCAATTTCAAGTGATTCCAAAGGATTAAGTTCACTCAACTAGGGTTCATACTTCCTCAACTTCTAGAGGGTTGATCCCCTCGACTCATGAGGGTTAAGGCCTTTCAATTCCCAAAAAAAGCTCAGGCTTAAGGACTCAGGCCCCTCAACTTCCTTTTACCTTAGTCACTCGATTCCAGAGGTTCAAACCATTCGATCCGTTTGACTTGGTTGCCCTTAAGACAAACAACAGTGACAAATATTCTCAAGATAATTGGTATCTCAAGGATGGCAAAATGATTATGTAATTGTCAGATTTGATCTCCTAGATACTCTAAATGACTCCCCCAACTCCTCAGAGAAATCGGGTCAACCTCCGCTAGGGGCTAGGCCAATAATACCCATGCGATCGCAGCTGGATTGTCCGATTACCCAACGGGCCGAGCCTCATGCTAATCACCCAACTGACTAGCGAGTTGGACACCTCGCTCTTCTAATTTGGTCGCTGACTACTTCATACACTTACTGATAGAAGCCCTCAACATGATCTCAATTGTACGATAAAAGAAAATTTTTCAATTATCTCTCACATAAAATCAAAATAAGATAAGTCTTACTGAATGTATTGTGGAGCTCGATGCCTACTAGACTCAGGCCTATGTAGAATAGTAAGCCCTGATCAAGCAAGCTTTTTACATTGAACTGCAGGCCCGATAGAGCTTCGGAGGTAGTAAGATATGTGAGTTCTAATTTATATTGACCTAAACTCAGCGGCTTCAACAGCTCCGAGTGCCACTCGGGTCTCGGTAGGGCAAGCATATAACCTACGAGGTTGAAGTAAAAAGTAATGGGCTTTCTACCCTTTGTATGAGCTCGAGATTTTTGTCCCAAAAAATTGCAAGAGAGTCAAACAATAAAATAGAGGACTTTGGATAAAATAAATAATAAAAGACTCAGGGATTGAGAGAAATTTGATAGAGACAGAAGATGACGACTACTTCGCAGAGTAGTCGGTATGAATTAGGAACTAGATGTTGAAGAGGAATCTAAAAGTATTTAAAGACCTTGACAAAGAAGCAAAGGACGAGAAACCTAAAATTATCAAGCATCTGGCCTAAAAAAAAGGTTAAAAACCATTGGAAGGACGGTGTGGTCGGTTAAGGGCATTTGGAATTACTATTCTATAGTTGGCTCGAACTTTGAAACTAGGGACTCATACCAAGGAGTAAAGGAGCTTGTGGTTATCATGGAGTAATAAGGAAAAAAGATGAGAAGCAAAAACAAAAGATGATAATGCAACGGAAGCAGAACGAAAGACGTAAAAGACTTACAGACAAAAGGCATTTTTCAAAATTATAGAGATCATCGGATGATGTTGAAAGGCGAAAGACTTGGTTAATGCAACGACCATTCCTTTGTCACTAGCCCTAATACACCCAGTGTCAAAAAATATTAGCCATTAGATCAAAAAGATGAAATGGCTGGACGTCACCCTAAGTCGTTTGATCTTGCAACCGAACCGATAGAATCTCAACAGTTGTCTCAGACCATGCGTCCTACATAACCTTAACATATGTCAATCTCAGATGGGGCAACATTAATGATTAAATATGACACGATGATCTCAAAAATGATCATTCATATCACCCTGCATTAATGATGTATATTATCAAGGCATCCTGAGGGAGGCAAAAAGTTGGTGGTGTGCCATCCCTGTGCCCGGATCGATTGTCAGGCTGCAGTCATCTCAGTTCAGTCAATTGAACTTGATCTATTTCGTCTAAACTCGAGGAAGAGACTTGTGATATGGTGGAAAGGAGAACCTAGAGGTAATAAAGTCAAGTCAATAGTCAAACATAAATGGAAGGTCAAAGTCAAATATAGGTGAAGATCCAAACGACCCCTTGATTCTCGAGGGCTCAATTCCCTTGATTCCCAGAGTGCTTAGACCCCTCGATTTCCAGAGATCTCAAGCCCCTCAATTCCTGCCTCAACTCGATCATTCGATTCCAGAGGACTATGGTCACCCAGCTCCAGAGGACTTAGACACCTCGACTCCTTCCTCAGTTCAGTCACTTGATTCTAAAGTCCTAAGATCACCCAACTTCAAAGGGCTTTGACTCCCTCGACTTCCGAATACTCAGGCCCTTTGATTCCTGAGGGCTCAAGCCCCTCGATTCCCAAAGGCTCAGGTCCCTTGACTCTCCTTCAACTTGGTCACTCGACTCCCAATGACTCAGGTCACTCAACCCCTTCGATTTGGTTGCCCTTAAGACAGACAACGACCATATATAAATAATCCCAAGATACTTAATATTTTATGGATGGCGGAATAGTTATGCAATTATCAGATTTGGTCTCTTAAATACCATCCACTGGACACATGGCATATGGTGAATGAAGAAACCAATAACGATGGTTAGATTTGATCTCTCCACTGACCCATATGAGGACAATGAAGGAGAATAACACATCCAACGTGGAGATTCTCCGTAAACAGTGGTGAAGGTAATTGACGGAAAAAATGCTCTCTCTTCCATGTAACTACACTAAGCTTTTTGTACTTAATTTTATATCTTCTCTCTTTAATTTTACATGGAATTCTAATATTACAGAGTAGCTACGTCGAATCTC
>JBBMKF010467833.1:0-10787 GCA_037834155.1 Curcuma caesia | reverse complement strand
TGATCTAGTCTTTTTGTAGACTTTGTCAATTGATCCTAGGCGGGATAAATTTTTGTTCTGTGGGGTTCTATGCTCTTTGGAGCGGATAGAATCCGGATCGCAGAACGGAGATCCAGATCGCCAAGAGGTACTTATTGTGATATTATAAATAATATTTAAAGATCTAACTTAAATGATTTTTATCAAACATCAAAAAGGGAGAGATTGTTGGGGCAATTTTGCTCCAAGTGATTTAGATTTTAATGTTTGGCTGAATCAGTTTAAGTTAAACAATGTTTGTGATCTAACATGTGTGACTTGAGTTCACAGGAAAGTCCAGGAATGCAGTCTTGGCATTTGGTGAAGTCCCGGAGGCGCGACCTCTTGGTAAAGGATGAAGTCTTGGAGGCGAAGCCTCTTGGCAAGGGAAGACTTAGCACGACGAAGTCGAGGGAAACGTCTTAAGCTAGTGCAAGGAAGTGCACGAGACTTGTGGAAGCCATTTGAAGTCTTGTGTGAAGGCTAAGGGATGAAGAAGAAGCTGAAAAGGTGAGTTTTCAGCTTAGGCAGTCGACTGGGGTTGATCCAAAGCACACACAGTCAAGTTCAGAACCATCAGTCGACTGAAGTCTGAATTCTAGTCGACTGGTGTCAAACATAAAGATCAGTCGAGAGGTACAGTCGACTAATACTAGTCGACTAGTGTTGGAGCAGTCGAATGATAGACTACCATTGGGTGACAGCTGGCAAATTAAATGCGTATTAAAGAGCCGTTGAAGCCCATCAGTCAACTGGCCCTAGGATCAGTCGACTGGAGCACGAAATTTTATAAAAAAGAACGATCAACATCGTAAAAAAATATACTTGATTATTTCATCTTCCTGATAACTCTCTGACATTGTAGAAACTCTTTCTCTTCCTCCTAAAACTTCACTACAAATCTTGTATGAGGAAGGAACTCTGTTGTAAAGGTTTCTCCGCCTTCGAAGCATGCTTCGAGAAGGAGGTTGTTTCATAGTGGAATCGTCGGCTGCGTGTGTGGATCCTTGGATTAGTCATCTCGTTGAGGTGGATACCAAGTAAATAACTGGGTTAGCGTTTGATCTTTGTGTTTTACTATTATTATTTTACTTCCGCTAACAATCTCGTAGAGAAAGATTGAAAAACGCTATTCACCCCTCTTTAGCGAATGCCTCGGTCCCAACAATAAGATATTTTCCCTTTATTTTATTTTCATGCATATCATGAAAATACAAACGTGGATATAAAATCGTGGGCTTGTCTGAAAAACTCAACCATATTAGATTAACTTATTAATCTAATATGTGCAAAATCTAATTAAATTAACCTATTAATCCAATAAGTTTATGATTCAATTAGATTAGCCCATTAATCCTTTCCAATATGAGACTTTAATTGTAATCCCAACAATAACATTGCTAGAGAAGGTTTCTCCGCCTTTAAATTTGGTCCAAGAAGGAGGAAATCAATAGAAGTGGTAGAACGCTAGGTTAGCCTTGGACGTAGTCGCCTCGAGGAGACGATGAACCAAGTAAAACTAACTTGTTAGTATTGTGTGTGTGTTTATTTTGTTTTCGCTTCAAGTTTCTATTATGTAAGTTTGAGCTTTTAACCCCCCTTTTAACTCACAAGGTTTTAACAATTAATTCCAATTTCACATCCATTAATAGTTTCATACGGATTGACATTCTTTTCTGCAAAAGGTGGATCCGCCACCTTAGCGGCCCCACACGATCGGTCCCACGACTATCTGTGAGGAGGTAAATCGAGAAAGTGCAGTTGGTTACGATGCAGGAGGGTATTGCTTGACTTCGCCAGGATTCGAACCCTTGCCCTCTTCTGCAAGTCTGCTGCGTCGTAACCAACTCACCTATGCCCCGAGGACAAAACTGTAGTGGGTAAACTTTTTATAGTGACCGGCCCCACCATCGAAACGGCCCCATATCAGAAAACCCCCTAAGGGATTTTTTGGAGGCACGGTATCACTAGGTTGATAAGAGCATACTACCGAAACAACACCTTAGCCGAGCTAAGACTTGAATCGCACAGCACCTCAGTCAACAAATATATGTTGCTAGGAGGATTCGAACTCGAAACCTCAAGCAACATGTGTCTCCATGCTTACCACTTGGGATAAGACATTCACACATACTCAAGTTAGCGTTTATGTAATCCCATTTATGACAACTCATGTGCGAGCCAAAATTTTTATCCAATCATACTAGACTAATCCTTCATTAAACATTAATTTTTTATTCACTCGAGAAATTAGTTTATGATGGTCTACTAGTGAAATAGTCATTCTATCCCTATTTAATTTATTGGTTACCAAAACTAATTTTCCAACACTAATTTGACAAATTTCATAGTCAAGCACTAATTGATCCACACAAGTAAATTTAATACTTAAATTTGAATCAAGCCACTCTGATGCCAATGATTTTAGACAATATTATCACACTTGAGGGTGATAATGACTCTTATTGCCATGTGAAAAATTAGAGAAGTTATCTAATCTTGACTTCGACCATCAACAGTAAAGATGTTTGTTTGTCTTATGACAACCTTGTAGAATTTTTGAGCAAAGATATCCTATACAAGAACTACATCCTAAGAGGCTAAATTTCTCCACACTTGTAGATTTGCAACAAATGGACATTGTCCCTTGATACTCTCTCTCCTCTCTAGTCATAATCAACTTATAATAAATGGTGTGGCTTTACCATTTGACATGCATAGGGATTGACCTATGTTTGATTAGTTAGTATTTAGTTGGATTGGTTGGTTAGTTGATTGACTTATTAACTGTGAAGATGGTATCCGGAGGCTATGTGGTATTCATGAAGGTACATATACATATATCATTCCCTTAAATATCTACTCATTGGACATATGTATGATTCGTATATTTTGATGATATATATTTACCTTTCATCAAAAATAAAAACTTATAATAAATGGTTTTAAATTAGGTGTTTTATATTTGGATTCAGGGACAAGGAATAAGTGACATTTACTTTGACCATCCAAGTATGAAGATTTCGATATTGAAGAAGAAAAAATATACTTGAAGCTTGACATATTCATAAACTTGACAAATTCTGATATCAACTTAACCCTAGACGAGTATATATCGTGGGTTGTATATCTACTTATGTAAAAAAAATCTTTACATATACAACTTTTATAAAAGTCATCGTATATATATTTTTCATTTTTTTAAAAGTAAGGTATTAAAAATTATTTTGCTTTGAACTAAATGCACTTTAGCGCTTGGATCTTTAAGCCAAGCAACATAAACATTAATAAAATTATATGCTAGCCTTAAGTGCAAAAGTAGAAGATGACGTCCTTTCTAATTAGTTATGATCCACCCAAGGAAACACCTCATACCTACCCAATTGGCCTCACCACTAGTAGTCCAACTCCATTAAAACAACCACACTGAATGCGATAAAAGACCCCATACAATTACAAATTACACTCTCTAAAATTTTGTCCTTGGGGCAATGGTGCAACGGTAGGACATCCGGATTGTGACCTAGGGACCTGCGGTTCTATCCCCAGCTACGGCGTATTTGTAGGAATTTTCTTCCAAATTGAGAACGCAATCAATTAAATTGTGACCTAAGGACCGGACCGGCCACTCCCAGGGACTGACTGGGATTTATCATTTTTTTTTCATCACCTCATCAAGCAATTAATTGATTAAGCAACGTAGTTCACACAATTGGACACTACTAGAAAAAAGACTTTTATTTATGACACTTATTAATAAGTGTCGTTATAAATATTTTATAATGACACTATTAAAAATGATTAATTTTAAAAGTAAAGTATCAAATTAGACCCTTTATAATGACATATTTTATAAATGTCATTATAGGTATTGATTACTTTTTTATTTTTTGTTAATCTAACTTTTTCCCTTCCCGCCGTATCTATTTCCTCTCCACAGTCGCCCCTTTTCGTCTCCACATCTCTCCACGATCACCGCCCCTTTTTCTTTCCGCATCGACTCCACATCTCTCCACAGCCGCCGCCCCTTTTCATCTCCGGATCGCCTCCGCATCTCTCACAACCGCCGCCCCTTTTCCTCTTTGCATCGCCTTCGCATCTCTCCACAGCCGTCACCCCTTTTCTGCTCTGCATTAGCTCCGTATCCTGCCAACAAGCTTCTTCCTTCTCTGTCACAAAGTCCACTTCCTTCTAATCCTTCGCCGCTTACTCCAAGCCACAGATTACCGGCATCCCTATCACTCCTTTAAGAACCCTTCAAACTTGATGCTTCGCATTACCTTGTTGCTTTTTGTTAATGTTTGAGTCCCCTTATCTTTTGGATATTTGATTATGTGTACCGTTACTTTTCTTAACCATTTACATTACAAGCAATCCAATGTGTTAGATGAACACATTGCAAATATTGATGTGATAACATTCACTACCACCTGTATTTCTTGATCATTTTTTTCGTCTAGATTAGGATTATATGTCTGGCCGATTGATTGGAATACAAATTGTTCTTCGCTCCTTTAATCTCATAAAGGAATTTTCTCATGTCCTATTTGTTTTTTATTAATTTTTGTACTATCTAGGGTTATTTCATTTTTTTGCCCTAGAGCAAATTAATTGAGAGTGTTAATCAAATTTAAAGGGCGTTAATTCATCCCTAAGTTAACAAGTACTATTTGTTTTTATCACTGTCAACCAGATCAAATTCTTAATAAGTTGATTGTATGTTTAATAAATAAGATCTTGTTGGATATTTTGGCACATAACTCTAATAAATATGAATATCTATACTACTGTTATGGACAATAAGCTAATTGACTATGTGAACCTCTTATTTAGAAGTTATAACTAGTTGTTAATCCTAGAATAACTAACAAGTACTTTATGTTCAGAATCAACTATACTCTTGTGTTCAAGAATCAACTAGTGGCGTTGTCTCTAAGATTTTTATTGAAAAAGAAAATTTTATTGAATAATCAAAAGTTATTCAAAAATAACAAAATATGAGTATAAATTGACCCCTAACTTAAAAAAGTAAAAAAATACTCTAAAATCCTAAAAATAAAAAAAATATTATAAATAATGAAAAATATGTTTAGAGCCTTAAAAAGATACCAAACGATGTCTAATGGGTCTGAAAGTGAGTCGGTACTGAAGAGCTTTGATTATCAACCGATCGTGTTTCATTTTGATACCCGAGTCAAAAGTTATGACCTGTTAAAATTCGACTCCTCCTACATTACCCCTACATCAACTAGTCATTACATTAACTCTGCTACGTCACTCCTACATCAACTAGTCGTTACATTAACTCTTTGTTCTTGATTGAAGTTATGACCTTATAGATGATAGACATCCATTTCATTTTACCTTATATGCAAAATGTATTTCACTTTGTAGCATAGTTCTTCATTTATGAGTGTTAAATTTAATATACATGCATTTTAAAATTTATAAATCTATCATGCGTCTTTCGTAGAATCATAATGGATAAGAGTTGGATATTTTTACCAAGACAAACAGTGGAGTATAGAAATCGAGTTGGATGTTCTACTTTTGATTACTTGTATTTCACTTTGTAGCATAGTTCTTCATTTATGAGTGTTAAATTTAATATACATGCATTTTAAAGTTTATAAATCTATCATAATGTTTTTTGTTTATGCGTCTTTCGTAGAATCATAATGGATAAGAGTTGGATGTTTTTACCGAGACAAACAGTGGAGTATAGAAATCGGGTTGAAAGTTGCTTACATTTTGCATTTTCTAATGCAAACATAAATGTAATAATTTTATATCCTTGTGTATCGTGTAAGATTGATATATTTGTTTCAAGAGAGGTTGCTTATGATCATTTGACAGTTAATATACTCACTGGGTAGGGTAGCTCATGGAGAGATAACATATAGTGCATATACAAACTCTATTTCTGTTCCATCTTGAAAGGATGCAGATGATATGTAAGGTTTAGTTTATGAGGCATTTAGCATCCCAGAGCACAATGACAATTTAATTAGCACACAAGAATTTGAAAATGATAAGAAGTATCCAATTGAAGAGGCTGAGACATCCTATAAATTGATTGATGATTCATAAAAAGAATTATATCCAGGATGCAAAAAATTCTCAAAACTTGCATTCATGATTCACTTGCTTCACTTAAAGTGTCTATGCAAAATTAACAATAGGATTTTGGATATGCTTTTAGATTTGTTGAGAGAAGCATTTTCTAATGCAATGGATGATTTGCCTAAGACTTTTTATGAAGTAGAGAAATTGATGAAGCATATAGGACTTGGTTATGAAAAGATTGATGCTTGCCCTATGATTGCACTTTGTATTGGAGGTTCGACAAAGAAAGAATTCAATGTGAAACATGTAATGAGCCCGGATGGGAAACATCCAAAAATGGTCCTACCGATGGAAAGAGAAAAATTGCACATAAGGTTTTATGGTATTTTCCAATAAAGCCTAGATTACAATGTTTGCTCATGTCATCCAAAATAACATCCCATATGAGGTGGCATTCTGAATCTCACACAAAGGATGGTTACATGCAACATCCAGCTGACTCTCCAACTTGGCAAACATTTGATCATAAGCACCTATAATTTGCAAAGGATCGTAGGAACATAAGGCTTGGTTTAACATTAGATGGATTTAATCCATTCAAAAATATGAGTGTGGCATGATAGGCTCTCGCAAAAGAACGGGTGTCGTCAAATAATAAAAAGATATCGAACCACAGAGACCGTGAAATTGATCACTAGACTATTACAAAGAGAGTTTGCGAATGTGTGAATTTTGGTGTTGGGGGGAGAGAGAGGGAAAACTGAAGTACCTAAGTCTTGATAAAAAAGGAATTAACTAGATGACAGGATTGAGAAACGATCTTAGGATTTCGGATTCCTCGATATTATGGTTGATGTATCATGGATGCCTTACTATTTCTTAATGTTTATATCAATGCAGGGATTTTAACCAAGCTACCCAATAGACCTCGTTAGGCTTCATCAGGATTCAATCATTATCCTCTAATGCAATGACTACTAGTCGGAGATGATACCTGATAGTTCGGTTAAAGTTTATCTTCTGTCATAAGGCGTCCCGGTCATACTATTTGATATCCTACTCTCTATCACCGAGTATCCCTGTTAAGGATCTCTTCTTAGCTATCAATTGCTGTTAGCTATCCCTCATAAGAGTTTGTTACGAATTCAGGATCTCCTTGGAAAGTTCGGTTAAGGATTACCTCTTGTCACGAGGTGTTCCTGTCATACGATCCTGAGATCTTCTATAAACCATAATTCACTCCCATGCACATAAATTTCTGCCTTTACAAACATATCACTAATCACACAAGGCATAATTCACATAACAAATCATAAATATATCATAGAAAATGACAAATAACAAATCTATTAAATATAATCATCCATTACGTCTCAATTCTTCCTACATCCTAAAATCCAGGGATCTACTCCATGACGGAGGAAATACAACTCGAAGAAGAAGAATAGTTCATCTTTGTTCCTGGATCTAGAAGAGAAAAAGGAGAAAGACTTATTAATGTGTGCGAATCTCCTTCGAATCGAAATCTCCTCGTTGGCGATGGATGGAAACGGTGGAGTAGCCTCAGGGGAAAGGATGGAACGCTGAATTTCACTCCGAAACGTGGCTGGGGCGTATTCTGTTCACCTCTAACGACCCCCTTTGCAAGGGTTTCAAGAGATGCTTATATATGCCCTAGGTGTGACATGACCGTGTCTCATGGCACGACCTGAAAGTTCGATTGCGACTTTCACGGGTACTATCATACTTAGTGGGCATGGCCCCAAATGGGTGTTGCACTGGAAAAAGCGCACGACCGTGCATTGTAGGCACGGCTCGTGGTCTGGTTCCCTTTGTTTTGGGGGGGCGCGACCGTGCCCAATTGGCACGACCCGTTGTCTGTTCGCTTCTGAGTTGAGGGCACGACCGTGCCTTTTGGCACGGCCTAGAGCAACGACTATTCTATATGGAAGACACGACCGTGTCTGGGAGACACGACTGCTGCTGAGGACTCTGACAGGGAACACGACCTGGCTTTGAAGGATACAACCGTGTCTTGGCTGGCTCGGCTGATGAGCACGATCGTGCCTTGAGGCATGACCCTGTCTTGGTCTTTCGTTGTTCTTCCTTCATTTAGCCTTATTTCACACCGATTTTCATCCTGCAAATGTAAAAGTACGAGAGCAGACCTCTGAACTAGAAAATAGAGAAAATATATTAATACACGGATAAAAGGTGCGATAAATACAAAGTATCATCATGAAATATGTAAAGATGTGTAATAAAAGTAGTAGAAATATATGTATACCTTATACCCATCATGACACATAGTACATGACTAGTTATTTTAATGTCATATAATCTTCCACCATGGATATGTATAAAACAATCATACTTTATGTTGTCACTATTAATACTTGACCCATCTGCCCTAGGAAATAATATCGATATTTACTTGCAACCTCTTATTGCAGATTTAAAGGACTTGTGGGAGATAAGAGTGCAACATATGATGTATCAACTAAATAGCATTTTCAATTGCATGCCGTATTACTGTGGACAATAAGTGATTTCCCTAAATATGCAACCTTATCAGGATAGAGCATCAAAGGACGACTTGCATGCCCAGTGTGTCACAAATTTACACAATCACAATGGTTAAAAATGATGGAAAATATTGTTATATGGGTCACTATAAGTTTTTAAATAATGATTATGTGTTTCGAAAAAATACTCAATTTTTTGATGGCATAGAAGAGTTTGGAAGACCACCACTCATACTATCAGGAGATATGGTGATAGATGAGTTAAAAAATTTAAAATTTACATTTGGAAAAATAATTAATGATAATTCAGTACTACCATTTAATTGGAAAAAATTAATTTTTTTATTTATCGTATTGGAAAGACAATGTGATACATCACAATCTTGACCTTGTGCATATTGAAAAGAATGTTTGTGAATCTATTGGTGGGACATTACTGAATATGGAAGGAAAAATGAAAGATAATCTGAAATCATGACTTGATTTACAAGAAATAGGGATATGAACAACACTTCATTCTATAGAGAAAGGACCAAAGAAAGTTTATTTACCTCCAACATCTTTTTCAATGGGGAAAAAAGAGAAGGGTATATTTTGCAAGGTTTTAAAACACATTAAAGTTCCAGATGATTATGCATCTAACATATCATAGTGTATTCCAATGAAATCGACAAAATTAATAGGTCTGAAAAGTCATGACAATCATATTTTGATGTAGCAATTGTTGCCAATAGCACTACGTAGAACTTTATCTAAGTTGGCTTAGCTTTCTTTGATTAGATTAAGTAGGTATTTTCGAGAGTTATGTAGTAAAGTAATTTCTCTTATTGATATCACTCGTCTGAGGAGAGATATTATAGTGATCCTCTGTAAGTTAGAAAAGATTTTTCCTCCCTTATTTTTGACATAATGGTTCATCTAACTATTCGTTTGCTTACTGAAGTATAACTTTCTAGGCCAGTTCACTATTGTTGGATGTATCCAATTGAAAAGTAATATATAAATTTTATTGATGTTATTTTATTTAAAATATATTATTTTTTAAATAATACTAATTGTTATTTTTTTTTGACATAAGGTACCTAGAGACTTTAAAGTCCTATGTTTGAAATAAAAATAGGTCAGAAGGATCTATCGTTGAAGGGTATTTAGTTAAGGAATGTTTAACATTTTGCTCTTTATATTTAGCAGATATGTGGAGACAAGATTTAATCAATCATCAAGAAATGATGATATAAAATATTGATTCAACATTTGCATTAGATGTGTTTAACATCTCTAGTTTTGCACTTGGAAAGGTGATTACAACTAAGTTTGATATTGAGATATTAAAGAAGGCATATCAATATGTGTTAATTGTCATCACAAACAATCTTATATAGAGTATGTTTTTATATAATTCATAGTGTTTAAATATATAATTATTTAGTCATTATTATTTATAAAATTATTATTACTAATTATAGTGAACATCATGGAATTATGCAACTTAGTCATTCCCATCTTCCAATACACTAAATTGAGCGTATACTGATGTACGTAGGGTGTACATATGTTTCTTATGCTTTAATCGCACATTTTTCTGTATTTCATGATATTTCTTATGTTCATTGCATCCTTTATCTATACGTTAGGCATGATTTTCTTCTTTTCCTAGTTCGGAGATCTGTTCGTATTTTTATGTATTGCAGGACGGAAATGGAGCGAAAAGGCTAAATGGAGAAGCGATTGAAGACAAGGCTAAATAGGACCGTGCCTCCTAGGCACGGCCGTGTCTCACTCCTACAGGGGCCGTGCCCCAAAGGGCACAACCATACTTCACCAGAGGCAGAACCAGCCCCTGGCCGTGCCCACCAGGCACGAACATGTCTTGACAACAGAGGAGCAGCTGCCAGGGGCCGTGCCACATTTCCATAACGCCGTTTGCCTCAAGTCGTGCTCCACAAGCACGACCGTGCCAGATCTCCAAGCCATGTCTGCCCCTGGCCGTGCCCACCAGGCACAGCCATGCCACCTTCCCAGAGCATCACCATTCTATGGCCATGCCCCCTAGGCACGACCGTGCCAACTCCACAGAACAGCGGCAGCACACGGCCGTGGCTCCCAAACACGGCCGTGTGACGGGGGCGTGCCTGTCGAGAATAGGGTATATAAATAGCCCTCTTAAGACTCCCAAGA
>JBBMKF010467823.1:0-10787 GCA_037834155.1 Curcuma caesia | reverse complement strand
TCCATCCTTTTAAACTCATGATCTTTCCCATGTGTTTTAGATGTGGGACTATGTTTGCACCCTTGCAACCCAACAATACTTACTCGGATTCGACTTCGAATTGTGTGGTTTGTTTAGATCGTACTCGGGCAAATGAAGTGCAGTAGCGCTTGGAGTGCTTGAGAGGAGTCGATCATACTCGGACCATTTAGAATCTGGATACAGTAGTTGATTAGATAGTCGACTAGAGCTCCTAAAATCGAGAAAATTTATTCTTCTTAATTTTTTATATGGGTTCCTAGTGTGTTAGTTATATGCTTATTTTGAATTGAAATGAACCAGTTTTATACTGGTTAGTCAGTTTTGTACTGATTGTATTAATTTCAATTTCAGATGGCATGGACAATATGCACTATGATTCGTCGTGATGTGTTGTGAAATAAACTAAGGGAGGCTATCAAAGAGATAGTATATGATCTTGTTTATGAAGTCAGAGGACACATGGGAAGTCTTGATAATTTATTCAGGAGACTCGAGCAAGAAGATTTTTCCTGTTCTAGATAATTATCGGATTTGTGCTCTGGTTCAATTGTTACCGAAACACCTTAATGAAGTAGCACATCATATATGAGGGCGCTATGAAGGGTGCATCATGTATGTGGAGATGAAAAAAGAGCTACTTCATCATCTAGACTATATGGATAGTTATGGAACATCTCCCCGAGAGGATCCTGAAGAAATTGAGGTTGATGCAGAAGAGAATCCAATTGTGGATTCAAAAAGTCAAGAATTCGGTCTGGTTGATAATGGCCTAGCTGAGTCAAGAAAGATAGGGTTTATGTTGATTGCTACTGCGCTAGTGTCTGTCCTAGTGGGAGCAGTAGTGACCTATCTAATTTCTTAGAGTTGTTTATGTTATGAGTTAGTAGAGTATGTTATGTGTTAACAAATTTGTTTAAAAAGTATTATGTGTTAACAATCTTAAATTTAATGATGAGTTCATTTAATAATGTGTTCATTTTATGATTAGTTCATTTGATGGGATGTAATTGATCAATGTTGATTAGATTGGATAATACAAATGATGAGTGGAAATATAGTTATCACTTGATTTTGTATACCAACTCAAATTTATATTGAGTCAATTAAAACTTATATACATATGATTTACACTAAATAACTAATAATGTGTTTATTTATGGTAGATCATGGTTACTAAAAATATCATAGCTGAACTCAACAAAGGAGAAAAATTAAATGGGAAAAATTACAAAATATGGCATCTCAAGATACGATATGTTCTTGAGGAACATAACTAGAAGTTCTGGAGACTGTCAATCAGGTTATGGAAGAACCTATTGATAATCCAATAATACAACATAGACGTGATATTGATGTCTATAAGACATGGAAGAAAAAGTACTCTATTGCTAAGGGTATATTGATAAGTTCAATGGTAGATAGCCTAGTTTTTTAGTATGAGTCATTACCCTCTGCTCATGCTGTCTGGGTTGCCCTTAGAGAAAAATATAGTGGAGTAAGTCTGAGTAAGCTTCGGCAACTGACAATTAAGTTTGACAGTTACAAAAAATACCAGAATATATCCATGGCCCAACATTTAAGGGAAGTGGCCAATATGATTCGGGAGTTAAAGACCACTGGTCATGAGTTGACTGATGAACAACAGGTTCAGGCAGTAATCCGTTCCCTTCCTGATTCTTGGGAGACAATGAAACAAAATCTTACACACAGTGAAAGTATCAAGACTTTTGCTAATGTCTCATGCCATGTTGAATTGGAGGCGAGAGAATTGAATCCGCAAGGATTTCTGGACAAACTTTTGTAGCTGAAGGTTCTGTTAAAACGTCTGGATATAAAAATAAGAAAAAATGGTTCAAGAAGGGAAAGGGAAAAGAAGCTGGTGCTGCTGGTGCTGGGCTGGGCCCAAACAAGAAACAATTCAAAGGAAATAAACATGGAAAGAAACCAAAAAGCAAATTGATTTGCTATAACTATGACAAGAAGGGTCACTTCGCTCGGGAATGTACTGAGCCAAAGAAGGTATATCCATGTTTATTTTCTATTCATGAGCATAATATTGCTAGTACAATGTTATTAACTGATTCTCATCCTTTGTGGATCATAGATTCGGGAGCAACAAACCATGTAGCACGTGAGTGAGCTACATTCGTGGAGTATCGTCGAGTAGCTGGCAACAAATGGATATATGTAGAAAACAATGCAAGGATTGAGGTCAAAGGAGTTGGCTCTTGCAAACTCAAACTATGTGGTGGACATACCTTGCTTCTACATGATGTCCTTTATGCTCCTGATATTAGATGGAATTTAGTTTCTGTTAATTGTCTTCTTGGATTGGGTTATAGTATTAATTTTTACAGCCGGTGTATGGAACTTCGTTTTAACTCTATGTTAATAGGTTATGGTTTTTTATCAAATGGTTTTATGGTTCTTGATGTAGAACCGAATTCTGATTATGGTATCGATGGTTGTTTTTCAAATATTGCTCTTACTAGTGATGCTGATATTAATGATGAAATTTGGCATGCTAGACTAGGATATATTGGACAAGAACGAATGAATAGATTAGCTAAAGAGGGTCTGTTAGGCACTCATGCTAAGATAATTAAACTTGTCTGTGTGTGAGCATTGTGTTGCTGAAAAATCAACTATGAAACAATTTTGTAAGGCTATTAGAGTTAAATCACCATTGCAATTAATTCATTCGGATATTTGTGGTCTGATGAATGTGAAGGCTAGATATGGAGCTTCCTATTTCATTACATTTATTGATGACTTCACACGTTTTGGTCATGTATATTTAATTTCTCATAAATATGAAGCATTGGATTGCTTCAAACGTTATATGAATGAAGTTAAGAATCAATTGAATCGTAAGGTTAAAACCTTACACACTGATCATGGAAGTGAGTATTTATCTTATCAATTCAAGGCAATATGTAATGATAAAGGGATTATTAGACAGCTAATAATTCCAAGAATTCCATAGTAAAATGGGGTTGCTAAAAAAGAAATCGAACTCTTCTAGATATGCTTAGGTTTATGATGGCTCAAGTTAATTTGCCAATTTCCTCTACACCTTATAAATGCTAGATAGGTAGAAAATTAGATTTGAGTAATCTGAGACCTTGGGGATCAGGTGTCTATGTTCAAGATCATACTCACAAATATGAAAAACTAGGACCTAGGGGTATGAGTGTGTCTTTATAAGGTATTTTAAAACCTCCAAAGGTTATGTTTTCATTGGTGGACAACAAGATGGAACTATCTCTGAATTAGAATCGAGAGATGTTATTTTTCTCAAAACTGAGTTCCCAACTAGATGTGACGTTGACAAAACTATTCCACTATTTAAGGAGGATGATACCTTCAACGATAGAGGTATCACAAGGGATTCCTGAAGCTAGTCAACCTAATAGAAGTCATTTGTCAATTAATGAGATGATTTCTCAATAGTTCAACTTGCAAAGAATTAATCATAAGATTATTCCTCAGAAAAGGTTTGATATTGAGAATGAGGTATTAATGATTCTCCCAATTGATGATGAAGAACCTCAAACTATTGTGGAAGCATTAAGATGCTCAGTTAGAGAAAAATAGAAAGTTACAATGGATGAAGAGATAGGGTCAATGAAAAAGAATCAATTTTAGAAATTGGTCGATCTTCCTCCAAGCCGAAGGGCTATTGGAAATAAATAGATTCACAAAATTAAGAGAAAAATAGATGGATTGATTAATAGATACAAGAGGGTATTGATTTTGAAGAGACGTTTTCTCCCGTTGTAAAGTTTATATCAATATGAGTCATTTTAGCTATTGTAGCAAAATTTAACTTGGAATTACATCAGATAGATGTAAAAATATCTTTCATTAATGGTGAGATTGATGAGAAAATCTAAATGGCACAACCAAAAGATTATATTGTTGCAGGCCAAGAGAATAAAGTGTGTAGACTTTAAAAGTCTATATATGGTCTAAAGCAAGTGTTAAGTCAAAGGAACATAAGATTAATGAAGTCATTTTATCTTATGATTTCGAAATGATCAATGAAGATCATTGTATTTTCTTGAGAAATAATAAAGGAAAGTTTTTCATTTTATCATTATATGTTAATGATATGTTAATAGCTGAAATGACATAAAGTTTGTGATAAAAGTCAAAATATGATTTTCATCACAATTTGACATAATAGATATATATGGGAGAAGTTGAGTACATCTTAGGAGTGAAGATCATAAGAGATCGATCAAAAAGACTTTTAGATTTGTCTTAAAAGGCTTATATCAGTAAGATGCTACACCATTTTAGCATGTCTAATTGTAATATTGAATGGACGCCTATAGCAAAAGGTATTATTCTAAGCAAGAGTATATATCCCAAGACTCCAGAAGAAATAGCCAAGATAAAGGAAAAATCATATGTCAATGTCATTGGTAGTTTAATGTACACTATGTTATATACACATCCTGAAATCAGCTATATTGTTGGCTTAGTTAGCCATTTTCAATCAAACCCAAGATCGAAACATTGAAAAGCCGTAAAGAAGATATTCAGATATCTTAAAAGGATAACAAATTATTGTCTCTGTTTTCAAGGATCTAATATGAGCTTGAAAGACTATATAGATGCAGATTGGGCAGGAGACCTTAATGACAGAAAATCCACATCTGGCTATATACATTCTTGCTAAATGGTGGTGCTATCTTATGGAACAACAAGAAATAGGCTTGTGTAGTGTTGTCGACAATGGAAGTTTAGATGTGACTTGTTGAAGCCGAGCGAGATAGCGATTATCCTGCGGGCAATATTGAATCTGTTAGTTCGACTATGAATGCCAGAAATAATCTTCTAAAACCTATTGATTCGAAAGAATACCAGAAGATAGGAAAATAAACGACACTGTCGAAAAATATTATTAAATCAAAACTTTTTCTCTCTAAACATCAATTCATAAAATATTTATATAGACTCAAACCCTAAAAAAGATTCTTAATAAAAAGAAAAAATTCTTAACAGACTCGAAATCTTAAAAATCCTAAACGGACTTAAAAATCCTAAAATAAAAAAAAAGAAAATTTCAAAACTAATAAAAATGTTCAAAACTACTCTAAATATCAAAAACTCTAAAAATTACTAAAAATAAAATTTATAAATAATAGTAATAAAATCTTTAAATTATCCTGCATTAGTCGCCCAAGGTTGAAAACAACTTATCTTCGAGTTTAGAGTAGTATTAGGTGGTCGTCCAGGAAGAAGATTGTCTGGCACCAAATTAATAAAATTTATTAGTAGTTGTTGGACTTTAGGAATCCTCGTCGATCTGCTGATGAGTATGACATCAAGAGGCCACGGGTTGATCATCTTCCTTATCAGTAGTCTCAATCATCCTTTTTCAAGGCTCAAAAGGGAGGTTGATAGCCTCGAGTTCTTTTCATCACAACTCGAAGGGGAATATAATTGTATCGAAAGACATAAACTAATTGTGTTGTTGGATACTCCTGCATCAGTTGTTTAATGGTTGTGCAAGAAGTCGTCTGGTTAAGAAGGTTCCTGAAGCATTTGAAGATTGCTGAGGACAGTGGGAGTCCTATTACAGTGTACTGTGACAATCAAACTATGATAGCCTTTTCTAAAGATCCCAAATATCACAGCAAAGGCAAGCATATAGCTATAAACTATAACTTTATAAGGGATATAATTGCTAAGAAAAAGATAATTCTTGAGTATATCCCTACATGTGTTATGTTTACAAATCCCTTTACTAAGCCATTGACTAGAGAGTCATTTCAAGAATATGTGAAGTCTTTAGAACTTCAGAGAATGTAACATATTATAAGATTATCAAATATTATAAGATGATTGTTTATGAAATGTCATGATCTATTTAGTGTATATGTTTTTATAACATTTTGGATAAAGTCTCAGTGAGCATATTGGCATGTTGAGATTGGTCTTCTCACATGGATAATCATCTCTATTTATTAAAAATAAATAAAGGTAAGAAAAACTATCACTTATGGGACAACTAATGAAGTTGTGAATAGAGACATACCTGTAACTTGGAGTCACCTTAATAGTTGTATCAAGATGAGATCATTTGTGAATTGATAACCATCAGAGTAAATAAACCCACCATTTATTAAACCTACAAGAAGTTAAATTAGAATTCATGAGTTGAATTCAGGATTAGGCATTGGGAATGTTTAGATCGAAATATGTACGATGTTTGAGAATAACATACCCTCTTTATTAGTAAAGAGAATAATATCATAACATGTGATTCATACCACATGTGTAATAGCAATAATAAAGGTAGTAGGAGAATGGATCACTGCTTCTCTACTATGTGAGACCTTTGAGATTATAAGTTATTCTTGGTTTTACCCTAAGTGACTATTTAGTTGTCTTCTTGAAATTTTAATCAAGATCTGCTACTTTAGCATGTATCCTATTGATTGTGTATGATTCGGTCTGTGGAACATGACTGATTAAAATGAATAAATTTTAGCTAAAAAGGAAGATTAAAATAGATTTACATCTTTGACATTTATTCATTGGTCGATCAATTACATTTTTGTTCAGTACATAAAATATAATTATGAATAATTGTATTAAATGAAGATATTGTGAACATGCTCTTGATATAATAGTCATTATGAGGGATTAGAGATGTTCATATTGATGTAAATGATTTAATTTAGGGTAAATGCAAGATGTTGACATCTCCAATTTGTTTGGAAAAGCAGCTCTATAAAGTGTAACAACTTTCTTAGCATTAATTGCTCAGATGCTTGTTGTCACACGAACTATTTTTCCTGATGTATGAATTGGATGTTCTATTTGCTCTTTGTGACTAATTAGTCTTTGTGGCTATATGATCTTTATGGTTTGACTTGGACGAGTGGGAGATGTTAGTAGTGGGGGTAGTGGAAAACATAGGCAGTTAACAAAACTGTCCACTTGCCTCATGAGTTATCCCACTACTCCCTTTTTTATAATAGAGTGCGTCCAAGTTTCAAAGTCGAGAGCATGTAGAATTTTTTTAGAAGTTGTACATTTTACAAAAATCTCTTTGGAGGAGGAATATCCATTGTCGATAGGGATTTGGTTTGTGAATAGCGAAGGATTATTCAATCCGTAACATCCTTCCGACGATAAGTACAAAAAACAAGATTGAGAAAGAATCACTGTAAGTGTTTACCATTTTTGTTTGCTAATTCATGCATTCAAAACAATAAACATTCTGTTCAAGAGAGTTATTGATTGGATATAGGTAGACTTTACTGAATTCTTCCTGTGTCAACCTCATTGTTCGGATTTGCAAGACATGAAATTCAACCACTAGGGCAGATTACTCTATCTCTCTCACTAGGAGAAGAACCCCTATGGTGAATCCGAACCATTATTTTCATAGTGGTTGATGCTCCTTCTTCTTATAATATCATATTAGGAAGACCAGCAATAAGCTCATTCCAAGCGGTGGTATCCACTTATCACTAGAAGATTAATTTCCTTATCGGAACTCGGGTATGCGAGATCCAGGGAGATCAGAATGCAGCTCAGATGTGTTATGTAGAGATGGTATGTGTCGACTTAAAACGGTCTCGACTGGATCAAAATCGATATCACAAAAGTGTTGAAGTGCAAATCTTGGAGGAAGTATGCATATCTAGGCTATCAAAGCAAGAGCAAGAGAAAGTGCAAATTAAACCAAAGTGGCGGATAAAACTACTTCGATAGTTGTTGATCTTCTTTTGGAGTTAAAGGAGAATTTGACTACTTGCCTTACTAGAAGTATTTCCCAGTATAATGGAGCATAAATTCAATATTGTGCCAGAAGCTCAACATGTAAAGAAAAAGAAATGACATTTTAGTCCCGAGAAAGATAAAATCAACCGGGCAAACATTCTCAAATTATTAGAAGTTGGACATATCATAGAAATCTAGTTCTCGACCTGCTTGGCTATGTGGCATTAGTTCTGAAGAAACAGGGAAGTGGCAAGTTTGTGTGGATTTTAGAGATCTCAATTGGGTTTGTCCTAAAGACTATTACCCTCTTCCCAAGATAGATCAACTAGTGGATTCATCTTTTGGCTACTAATTCATTTGTATGTTGGGCGCTTACCAAGGATATCATCAGATACCCTTGGCTAAAAAAATTTGAAGAATGTCAACTTCATCACTTCTGATGGAATCTTTTGTCATGCCTTTCAATCTCAAAAATGTTGGAGCCACATATAAGAGATTGTTGGATTGAGTTTTTCAAAAGAAAAAAGGATGAAATATTGAAGTTTACATGTATAACATCCTGATCAAGTCGGCTATAGTTGAGAATTTTATTGAAGATATTGAGGAGACTTTTGGTACTCTAAGGAGGTATGATCTTAATCTTAACTCAAATAAATGTATCTTCAGTGTTGGGAGTGGGTGTTTTCTTGGCTATATAGTAACGGAGAACGAGAATGAAGCTAACTCTTCAAAAGTACAAGCGTTACAAGAGATGAAGACTTCATAGAATATGTGAGAAGTGTAAAGATTGGCATGGTGAATTACTGTCTTATCTCGATTCATCTCTAGGCCAGCTGATCAAAGTTTGTCTTTCTTCAAGGTGCTTAGGAATCAACTAAGTTCATCTAGGATCAAAAGTGCAAGCAGACTTTCATTGATCTCAAGATACATTTACTGGAGCTGCCAACTCTCTCCAAGCCAATGATAGGGGAGCACTATGGCTATACCTATCTACCACAGAAGGATGGTTAGTTTTGTTCTTCTTTGTCAAGAGGTAGCAATACAACAACCTATCTATTTTATCAATCATCTGTTAAAAGATATCAAGAGTTAGTATAACATGTTGGAGAAGTTCGCGCTAGCTCTCGTCATTGTAGGATTTAAGTTAGGAAACTTGCATTCATGCTTTGACATGAGAAGAAGAATGAAGAAGGAAATTAGGCTAACTCAGCCCAACTTCCTTCTTCATCTTTCTTTTCATGACAAAAACATGAACGAGAGTTTCCTAACTTAAATCCTATATTTTCCCCCTTGACACACATCAAAAATCTCTTTAGAAAATAAATACTTCATCTTCTTCCAATCCTAACCTCCAACATTACAATGGAGTTCCTTATCTTCCATTGTCTTCAATGCTCAACCTTGAGCATGCATCCATTAGACTTCTTGAATTGCTTCATTCTCTCCTTTTCATGTCAAAATGTCTTTAAGGTGGACCTCCCTCCTTAAATCATGCTCCATCTTTAATGATTGCACTAACAATGATTTGAGATTCCTAAACATTTAGGAAGTTCCAAAATTTAAGTCGTGAGATTAAAGATTCAACCTTAAATCTAAATCTCCTCCTTAATTCTTCATCTTTCCCTTTTTAATATCCCATTCTCATTTTGATCAAGAAAAACCTATTAGAATACTCATTCAAGTATATCAGAGGGTTAGGGATAGTTAGAAACCTAGGAGTTTGCTTAACAGACTAAAATAAACTGATTTCAATAAAAAATACAACTATAAATCGATTGGTGCAATTGATTAATATAGGAAGCAATCAATTGATAACCGATAACAATCGATTACTGTGTATGAAATTGCAATTTCAATTTTTAGATCAAAATTTAGAAATCCATAAGTAATTCTACGTTTCTTGAACAATCATAAAATTTTATACAAATATTACTTATGTCAAATACTATCAGAAAAAATAGTATTTTTATGAAAATACATCTTATTTTCAAAGAATTGTACAAAAATAGAAATTATTAAAAACTTTAATGTTTCACTCTAACTTGATATTAACCTAATTAATAGTGAGTTCTATCAACAGATATATTTCACTAATGTTTTCTAAAATACTTTTAAAATCATTTGCAAAACTAATTTTTCAATCATGATCTATGGGTTAAATGCACATTACTTGCACATTAGTCTTTCCGATGATTAATCATGTTAAATCTATTTTGATCAAACTAAAGTTCATTTTTGTACATCAAATTGCATCTTAAACTTAGTTAATCATCATAACAATCTCATTTGTGTCTACGATGTCTCAATATACACACAAGTCAATCCTATGATTTTTGTGAGATGTGAATATTTATTTTTTTTCTAAATCATGGGATCATACATCTCTATCTAGGCATTCTAAAATTTAACTATCCTATCTAGGATCAAGCAATGCCATCTTTTGTCCTTAATTATAGGGAATTAAAATTTATGCATGTAAATGAGAATGATATGCATTAAATATAACTTTAAATTAGGAATTTATCATAACTTAAATGATGCATGTATGATATAACACTATCAAACAACATGTTATCAAGACAAGTAAATGCATGATATAACATGTGATATGACACACAAAATATAGTAAATAAAGCACAATGATAAATTTACCTTGATTTTCAATCTAACTATTTTCAACTAATCTTTATGTCTAATACTTGATTTGATATAGACGACCTATTTCTCTTGAATGTGCCAAAACCCCATATTTGGCACACTTTTGAATTCTATCATATTTTGTTCCAATTTGATTAATTTCAAGATCTCAAATTTTTATTAGCATACTATAAAATCCTTAAGGATAAATTTTGAATTTTCATTCTCAAGATATCACAATTCTTTGAAAATATCCTAAAATGCCAACTGTTAGTCCGGATGGAATCAAAATATCTCCACAATGGCATAATATTGTCCACTTTGGGCCTAAGCCCTCATGACTTTGTTCTTGGGCTCTCCCCAAAAGGCCTCATACCAATGGA
>JBBMKF010467812.1:0-10788 GCA_037834155.1 Curcuma caesia | reverse complement strand
ACATGGGTAGCTCCAGTGTTCCTTGGAATGAGATCATGCAAATCTTTGCCTTCCCACCATTCTTTCTCCGTCTCAAGGTTGTCAATAACCAGCAAGTAAGGGATGTCTCTGAAGAGCTCCCTCTTTACCCGCAGGAATGCATCGAACTCTTGTTCATCGAAGCTCCTTATCCTCCCTCTTTCCTTCTCTCCCTCTGCACTGAGATCCAATCCCAATTTCACGGACAGGTTCAAGATGTTTTGCCTCAAGTACCTTGTTTCACCACCGATCCACAGCACCATCCTGTATCTCTGAGCATACCTGTAAGCAAATTCCAAGGCAAGCTCTGTCTTACCAATGCCGGAACTCCCATTAATACAGAACACGCTACTTGCATTGCCATGACCTTTGTTTGCACTGCATCGTGATTTCTTGTGCTTCGATCGCTGCTTCTGAAGGCTTCTTCCTTTGCTTGGTAGCTCAATCGCTGGTTCAATCCAAGCCTCTAAAGTAGGCTCTTTGCACTTCCTCATCTCCAAACTGATGTACTTCTTACTTGTTCTCACTGTATCGATCTCCTCATCAGCAAATCCATCACTCGAGCTACCCCTTGTTAAGGAAGGCTTTGGGCACTCCATTTCATTTCCTTCAGTGCTTCCAAAGAAAGCAGCCTCAATCTCTGTCACCTCCTTCTCTCTTCCCACAAAATGAACGTTTCGAGGGAAGGGTAATTCTTCGAAACCTTCAGTTTCAACCTCTGCAATACTCCTCCTTCCAAGTCTTGATTTTAGAACGCCGACGACCTTGGATATGCAGCTTCTCCAATTGCTACCATTTGTTTCGATCTTGAACTCATTGCACTTGGTAAAACCTTCCAATGCTTCTCTGCTTTCCTTATCCTCCAATCTCTCATCCAAAAGGCTAACAATCTCAGACAACTCGGTGTCGAACAGAAGTGAAATTAGATTCGTCTTTTGAGCAAAAAAACTGATCTCCTCGACACTGAGAGGATTGAGAAAGCTTAATGGAGTCACCACAATGACACCGAAGGCTGCAGAGCATATGATCCGGTCTGCGATTTCATGGCTCTGGGAGTCTGAATACTTGGCCCGGTCAGCAACAAATGATGCTACTCCCTGGAGCTCAAGCTCAGTCTTTAGCCATTTGCAGAAGCGAATGAGCATGTGGCTGTGGCCATGGTACCCGATGTAGACATCACAGCCGTGGAGTTTCAGGTCGGAAGGAGGAGACACCGAGCCTTTTGTGAGCGAGATGCGAGGAACCGGGAAGGAGAATGATATGCGAGGCAACACGGCATCAGAAAACTTGGGCTTTTGCTCGACTTGGTCTGCAACAAAATCCGACCTTTCTGAAGGAGGAGTGTAGGAGGTGCTTGGGATGTCACCAGAATGCGAAGCGGAGTACGATGTGCTCGACGGGATCGTAGCTGTGGCCGACGCTGTGGAGTAGTTGTTATTCGCATTCAGAGGCTCCAACGCTCTCGGAGAAATATACGGCGATTGCAGAGCCGAAACAAATGCAGATGAAGGCGGAGAAGGTGAGTTCAGGTGTGGAGAGAGAGAGATGGACGGAGATATCGGGACAGATTTCTCTCCACTCTCAGACGAAGGCCCTGCTATCTTAATGGTCAGCGCCGATGTGCTTGGTCCAGAGGAATCTGGGAAGACATCACTCATAGTGGGAGGGCCTTGAGAGGTTGATTCATCCATCAATAGCTAAAAGCTCTCCCTTCCTTCACCAGTAAACCAGAATATGATTGAAGAAACAACTCACAAAGAGATCTTCTTTCACGTTCCAGCTCGGTGCGTGCTCGTCTCCATGGCAACAAGATAAAAGGAGGGCAAGAACGGCGCAGCCATTTTCTTTTCCACTTCAGGAGCAAGAAAAGAAAGAGTACCGTCCACAAGGAAACAACAAACAGTCTGCTCACCAAAGCCCAAGAGCTCGATCAATCTCTGGATACATGAATTTTGACAGGAATTGCTGCAGTGCTCACATGACCAAGGTTTGAAATGAGATCAGTGGGAGGGAGGAGAGGTGGTGCCAGACCTCAGGCTTTGAATAAATAATACAACGACACTCCTTCAATTAATTTCACACTCCTCGAAGCCAAAGATCGACAAGAAATACAAAGTTGGCGAGGCATTGGGAGGGCAACCACGCCCAGACATCATTGGGCAGGGGGATTCAATGGAGCAGAAGAAGACAAGCAATAATGTTGCTGGCGTGTGGCTCAGCATTGTACATGGTTGGCAGTGAGCTTTGCTGGGGGATTTGGAGCAAAGACCGGTCAACTTCCCCCTCTCTCTCTCTCCCCCTGCACCAAGCAGCCAATTAATGGAAAACTGGAGATGTGTAACTCACTCAAAAACAATGTCTACTCGTACAATTGTCTGTCTTCATGTCTGCAGTCTGCAGAGATTGAAGCAAATTTCCTACAGCCATTTTTGTGAATAGAACGCTTTGAATTGCAAATTTTGGAGGTTCCAGTACTCCTTTTTGTTGCCTAGTTGTTGAGGCAATCCAAACACCCAAATTAATCAAGAAAAGTGCCTCCCCTGCATTGATAATCGATGACTGTCTAGTGATTCTTTATTTTTTGTCGTCAAAGGCAGGCCTTTTCTTTATGATGAGAGGCTCAATCTTCTTTTTGGCATGTGAAGTGATGGCCCTGAATTTTAGCCTTTTCTTTTGGACCTTGACTCAGCTGTGTGTCTGGCAAAAGCTTCTTGTAGATAGTAACTATATCTCCTCTCTTCAAGATCTTGATCAAAGAATGTTTTAAAGGTCACATGTCGTCTTGCTTTCGATCTAAAGATAAGGCTCTATATGAGTGTCACAAATCATGTTTGATTAGAGGATAATGTTAAAGAGATCTTCAATATTCATCAACAATGTCTATAAGAGACTTTAAACCCATGCTCTGTAACTTCTATATAAAGTGGCATAACACACCTTTTTCTCATGAAAATCCTCCACTCTTTACCTATAATAGAAATCTAAGTATAGTGTGTGAGTGGATAATCATGTTTGATTATCATCAAAGTTCTTTAGTTTATGGAATCATCAATATGGTTGAAGCACCACTTTTGTATCTATATCCTGATTTAATACATAAGTCTCTCACCTCTTAACTCATCAAATCTAGCCATTCTTAAACTCTATCTTGTGTAACTTGTCTACCACTCATAAAAGCAATAAGAGAATCAGAATTTAAATTTCAACTAAGATGAATATTTTGAAAGTCAACTTCAAATTTACTCGATAAATGAATTAAGAGAAAATTATTTACCATTAGAATTAATTGGGTGAAATCTAAACATCTAAATTATATGGTATGGTCGTAAAGAATGGGTCCTAGGAAATCAAATCCAAGTGTGATGCGTTGGGTGAGATTTGGAACTCAACAGCCTACTCGTTCAGACTCGGCTTGACTTAGATGAACCGAGCTGAATCCCCGTGAGCATTCGAGCCAAATCCCCGTGAGCGTTCAAGCCGAATCCCTGTGAGCACTTGAGTCATCCCCCTGAGCATTCGAGCCAAATTTCAATGAGCATTCGAGCCAAATCCCTGTAAACACTCGAGCCGAAGCCCCGTGAGCATGCAAGCCGAATCCCCTCCGACATTCGAACCGAATCCCCTCAGATGCTCGAGCTGAATCCCCTATTCAGATCGAATTTGAGACCAAATCGAACCCCCTCGCAGACCGAGTCTGAAGTCCAAAGTCCTTCGGGATGCGAGTTCCTAAGCCCGAGCCAAGTCCTCAGGAGGACCCAATTCCCCCAGTCGGCTCGGTCGCATTATTCTTCTGTGGACTTGGCCTCGATCCGGTTCAGCCAACCTTCAACCTTTGTTGCTCTTCGTTGCCCTGCTCCATTAAATACCACTCCTCCGATCATACGGTTATGGGTGAAGCCCTTTTGACATCTCTGCGACTCATCATGATTATACTCTGATAGACGTACACGAAATGACCCATTAGCCACAAGTCAATGATGAGACACATGTTCTGACTCTTCCATTCCTCCTAACAAGATTCCTATCGATGATGAGACATCTGCCTTACTTAGGACGTGACATGACACTCATTTTACAGATATATTAGGCTTGTCTTTCGGAGAAGAACAGTATGTGCTCTCACATTTTTTGATTTTCTACCTTCCTTCTGCTTCGTCTTCTTCCATCTTAACTTGCTGACTTAAGCATCGAAGTGGTCGAGCCAGGGCAACCCCTGACCTTCCTTCTCACGGTTGCTGTGCTTGCAGACTCCTCCAGCCTCGCGGTCGCCTCCTCATGCGATCTCATTCGATCCTGGTACTGAGAAGTCTTCGGCGCCTCCAGAAGCTGATTTCGATAGAAACATTATATAAAAAAACTTATCTACTAATATCTATCAAAGAAGGGTGTACTTTAATCAAAACACAATACTATGTTTTGATGTAATGATGGATATACATAGCCATCTATGCAAAAGAACTCTATATATTTCGATAGAATCAAAGTTATATAGTTGTAACTTGATTCAATAAATTATGAATGAAATAATTTTTCTCTTCAAAAGATTAATTTATCATGCATCAAGATCAAAAAATGATCAACTATCAATGATATACAATCTGAAAACGTCAGAAACATTTTGCAATACATTATATATTATTAAATTTTATGCATTTAAAATTATGTGAAAATTTTGATTAGTTTAAAGACAAACGATAAATATAAAATCTTTTAATAAAACCTAAACTCTCACTCCAACTAAACAAATGTGGGAAACAAAGATATCTCCATCAAAACGAATGCCTTGATAAAACCGGCACACTGATGTCCTTTTTGATTGTGTTCTTCTGGAAGAATTCTTTGGTACTGTTTAATTTAAGAATCTTTCTTGCCAACAACTCATAATAACACAGAATTATCTGAACAGAAAGAGAAAATCAGGCATGAAAAAAAAGTTCAAAGTCAAACATGAATGAATAAAATTTTAATTCCTTTCTCAGCATTCTTTTTGCATGATGCGTGTTCAGGCATTAAGTCCTGTAGTTATTGTTGATTTCACAGAATGCATAAAGACTAGTTATGTTCTTCAAGAAAAAGAAGCTTCAACTGACGATTTGAAGGCATTCCAAGGTTTGATGAATCTTTACTTAATTTTTGTTCTATTTGTCTCGAAATGAATCATACATGCTTGAGCTTGTTAATTTACCTTTTTCAAGGAGCAAAAGTTTGTCTCTTAACTAGTCCTAATCTTTCAGTTTCAGATTCATTCAAGCATGGGCTGTGTTTCTTCGAAGCCATCAACGAGAATTTCGACGTACAAAAAGGTAACCGATCGAAGAATCAAATGGGGTTCCAACATGATAGATGAGCTCGATTCGAAGAAAGGTGTAGAAAAGCTCTCTTCCCTTTTTCACACTGCAAATTTGGGATCTCGAAAGATTGTGCCCGAAGAGCCTAAAGAGAATTCAGCCATAACACTCGAGGATACTGGGAAGAAGCAATCGTCCAACGTTGCAGATATCGAAGTCATCAATGTGTGGGAGTTGTGGGATGGTTTGGAGGAAGAAGAACAAGAGGAGGATTGCCATGAAAAAAGTGAAGAAATCTCTAACAATTCAGTAGATTATGAGTTCATTGCGATCCAGAATTACTCCGAACTAGAGAAGGATGAAGTCCAAGTAGGTGAAGGTTCCTCCGGGTACAACCCAACTGAGTTCCAACTCCATGGAAGTTCAATTGCTCTCGTGAAAGATAATGATGAACAAAAGGCCATGGAGAAGGTTGTTGAACAAGTGAAAGATAAAGCTCCAACTATCGAATTCGCAAAGAACATTAGCTTGAGGGATTGGCTTCGACCAGGTAGCAAGATGAACTGGCCTTGTAGCACTATAGAACCCCAGTTTGGTGGTTTTGTGCTTCCGGAGAACGAAGATGAGAAAAATGTGTTTGATCCTGATATAAACAAGCCATGGATGAATTAAGTACAGATGAGGAAATGCTACTACAACAGATAGTAGAGAGCTTGGAATAAGAACAAGAAAGGACTAATTAAGAGGATGAAGTAACTTAAATGGAAAGATAAAACAGCACAGAGGATCTGTATTTGTGTTTTGTAGTTTATTATTTTTTTTTTTTAAAAAAGCTTGTTGATACTCCATGTGAATTTCTTTGAATCTAAAATGGTCAGTAAGAGTCTTACACACCTTAATTTTACACAACAGAGACTTTCATCGAACACAATCAATAGCAGAAGTTGCAAAGTTAAAAAAAAAAACATCCACTGCTGACTAAAGATATTTGATCACTACAGTTTGTTTTATTTTATTTTTTGTACTAGAATCGAAGCAAAATACCGGGAGTAGATGCAAAAGCATGTTGAACCACAACCTCAATATGATCAGCACTTCATCTTCTTTGCATTCTTATGGAATAACTTAACACAGGCAAATAGAATTCCAAAAAAGTCTGTCACACAATGCAGAAATATTTGTGCACAATACATTCCAAAAGGAAAATCAAAGAGCAAGGGAAAGCATCAACATCTGGTATCACAACCAGTCCAACCATTCCAATACTTTGCATACGTAATCCTCCCAATGCAAAATGGAAAACAGACTCATTCAAACCTGAAAGAGAATTTCCTTCTGTTTCTAATGCAAAATTTAACTATAAAATGCATGCAGCCGCTGCAGAAAGATGCAGATAGGCTATCAACACTTGTAGATTTTCTTTTTCCTCACCAATAATATGTAGGCTTTCGTCAAGCTGCATCTGGTTCTATCCAGACAAGAGACCTAAAATTGGCCTTTGACCAGAGAACAGGACCATCAGTAATGCTTTGGTTCTCCATATCAAATATATGCCAAGCAATTTCATCAAACGGTTGAGTGAAGTATATGCAGTTCTCTTTGCATCCTGTATTTTTCACTGGAAAACATATTGACTGTACATTTCCCAAAAAGATTGCGTAGTTCCTCAGGCTCTCCACCTTGACAAATGATACTTGTGGAAGAAGCATCTGGTAGATCCTGTTTTTCATGTTCAACACAGATGCTTCTTGCTTAAGCTGAAATACTGAGAAATTATTAATGGGCCCATTCTTATATTCCTTTGATGCAAGAACTACCAAAATCTCAGTACCATGCTTTATCAAATGCATACCTAATTCCCCATCATCCATGAAGCGCCATGAATCAACCAATGAAGGTTCAGAGTTGGCACGGAGTATTGAGTCTACAACAAAGAGGAAAGATTCTTCTGCAAAATAGAGTTTCTCCTCTGACAGTGCAGAAAACTGAAGAAGGAATGCATCAGACAGATTGTCCAATGCATCCCATTCATCATCCCCAGGACGGCAAGCATAAAAGCTTGACTCTTTCTTATTTCTCACCTCAGCCAACAAAATACAATGTCTGGCTGCAGGGGTTGACAACAGGGTAACAAAAATGTCGCCTTGTATCTGAAGAAGTGGAAGCTTGATACTAGCTCCAGTTATCACATTTACTATACTCATATTATCAGAAGGTGGATCTCTAAACACCAACCAACTTTTGTATGCACCACAACACTCCCCATTCAAGTTGGACTGCTGAATCACAGAGCAACTCTTTTCATCCGTGCTGAATAAGCGAACAGTCCCCAACCCAAGGTGCAGGAGGCATGGGCTCTGTGTTCCCACAGGGCTGTAATTTTGCACTGCAGCCTTCCATGTCCGGCATACTCTACCAAGACTCAGAGCTTCAAGCCAGCTCAAGCGATTCAGGATTAGCTCAACAATATGGACAGGAAGATCACGTGATGGCAGAGATGATGACATGGTATGTTTGCCACAATTTCCTTGTGGGTTTTCAAACTTCGCATCCATATTGCTTGTACTCATCTTCCTTTTAAGGTCCTCAAACTATTCAGGCCTACATGTTTGAAATAGATGGTTATGCAATGGAAATAAAGGTAGGTTCAGCACTAAGGAACACAATAAAGGTTTAAAGAGTAACAAAACGACTCCTCTTCTTCCACTTTAAATTAAACCAAGCCAATTAACTACTTGTACAAATTAGAAATCAATTCTTCATAACAAAGAGATTGGCGTCTTAGCAATCATTCATCCACCATCAGCCAATATCAAGTATGAGAAGATCAAAATTATAATATTGGTTACAAAAATCAATTCTAGAGGAAAAAGGAGTCCTTTTAACTTAAGTATCATGCAAAATCTTCTAATAACTAAAAAAGCATGCAACAAGTCTTAATTGAAGTGAATACATCTAGAATATATATTAAGATGATCTGGTGCAGAAAATCAAACTGAAAAGGAAAATGGAAAAAAAGACAGTGTTTTGTGACCAATAGCAACAATAAGAACAACAAGACATGATATTAATATTAGGTAACAAGTGATAACCATGTTCAAATTAATAAAAATACATACGGGAATTACTATACATGGAATAAGTTTAACTGGATTAGGATGTACCTCACAGTTCACACTTAATTTAAATTGTCTTTAAATTAGTCAGCATGACAACAACAAATATTATAAACAATCTAGTATATTTGTGTTAAGCCATCTATTTTCTAAAACTACAAATTATGGATACAGACATAATATGCAACATAACAAGCAAAGAATAGGCTGATATGGAAACATAAAAAAAAGGAAATAGCATTTACAAATAAAAGTTAAATATGGTTATGGACAATAGAAACTAAATACTAAACATTTGAAGTATATACCTTGTGCAATATTTTCCTTTCTGCATTACATCCAATCTAAAAATTTATATACTTGACTTGTAACTAGTAAGAAGCACAACTACAATACAAACCATATAAAAACTGAAAAAGTACATTAAAATCAATTACTAAGATTAAGCAGCAACATAACAGAATTAGAAATGGTTAAGGATTCCCAAACATCAAAAGTACTCAAATCCCCATATCACATATAGCTACTACTTGTTCAAAGTTCCTGTTTTCACTCCAAGCAGGGCCTTCTCTAAAGCGTTATTGGTAGAAGTATAATAAAATCAAAAACCAAAAGAGAAACTTGTACCATCTGATTTTTCCCTTTGTTTACCAAAGAACAACAAGAATCAGACAGTTTCATTTACTACTCACAAGTCAGTGGATAACAACCTAGATCCTAGCTTCAACAAAATATAACAAGAATGAGGAGCGACATTTTAGATAAACACTTTCGTCACAGCAACTCAATCCGTAGCTATTGACCGAAAAAAGACACTCATAAGTAAACGAGAAATTTCGTTTGAACAAAACAAACTGTGCATACAAATCGGTGGTAAACTAGGTAGTCCAGGAAAAAAAACGAGCCTAGAAAACAAGCATATCCCGCTGCACAAGCAGGGAAAAAAAACTGATCTTGCATCGAAGATCGTGTAGATTCAAGATGAGAATTAAGTTTCACGAAAAACGGAAGAAAGAACTGCAATTCAAATAAGAGCAAAAATCTCCAATCCATCACCCATTCTTTCCCTAGGCCTCTTTCAGGCATAAAGAATTCCACTCGAGACGGGATCTGAAAATAACGCACTCGATTAAATAGATCAGAACGATCGCCGAAACCATCAGAGCAGTGAGAAGAGGCGAGATCGAAGAAGGAAGAGCTGGAGAAAACTGAATCTTACCCTTGGCGGAGCTAGCTCGCCCTTTCGCCTCCTCCTCTCGCCCACGTCCGTTCACGCCTGGAACTGGAAGAGACTGCCGGTGGGCAACGCCCGAATGGGACTCTCCCGTAGATGGCCCAACGACTCAACTCATCGATGCCGCAACCGTCCGATCGAACGGATCGACGGCTGATATCGAAACGGACGCAGTTGAGCTGGCAGAGTCCTCTACGACCGTCGAACTCGCTCACTCGGAGCGAGTTAACTCGGAAGTCGAAACTAAAAAAAAAAAATTGATAATCCTCGTAGCCATATCTCTGGAGTGGTCAGTCCGGTCCCATGGAAGTTTTCCATTGATCATCAGGGTAAATTGGGAAGCGCAAACGGAATTCCTATAAATACGCCGTAGCTGGGAATCGAACCGCAGGGGATCGAACCGCGGGTCCCTGAGTTACAACCCAGATGTCCTACCGTTGCACCATTGCCCCGAGGACAAAAAATAATAATCCCAGTAGCCACATCTCTGGGGGTGACCGGTCCGGTCCCACAGAAATTTTTCACTGACCACCAGGATAAATCGGGAAGCGCAAACGGCGGTTAATCTAGATGCCCAGCATCCTTTCATTGCATTCTCCATTTGGAAGAAAATTCTTACAAATACACAGTAATTAGGGATCGAATCACGGATCCCTAAATTACAATTCGGATGTCCTAACGTTGCACCATTGTCCCGGGTACCGGAAGTCGAAACTCCAGCCACGTAAACGTGTCACTTCCACTCGATATTTGATGCCACGTATGTAAAGATAAGAAGATCATTACGCATTATCCTTCCAAAACAACCTTTTTTTAATAACAAAATAGAACTCATTAGAGCTTTGTACACTCTTCCTCCTTGTTACTGTACGAGTAGAGCTCGATCGTCGTCAACGATCGTAACAGTTAAGATCAAACCTCTGTTTATTATTCATTACATAACAGTTAAAACAGGGGCAATCTTTTAGTTACAAGAGCATCTTCTTCAACCTCCGTAGCAGCCGCCGCCGCCGCAGTCACTGCCGGCGCTTCCGAGGCGGCTGCTGGGAGTCGGAGTCGTCGTCGTCGACGTAGGAGAATATGATCCAGGAGACGATGGAGAGCCACGCGACGACGACACAGTAGATGGCTT
>JBBMKF010467783.1:0-10789 GCA_037834155.1 Curcuma caesia | reverse complement strand
TGTAAATTAAGAGGACTTTATTGTAAAATATACTATTGCAATCATTTGACCAAAACATGATACTTTATTTCATAAATATTTATATACAAAAGAGCTAGTCTTTTCAGTATACTTCCTAACAGCTTATGTCCAGCATTGAACCAAAACTTGGGTTATAAACATAGATTATGAATCAAGTTAAGTGTTCCTAAGATCTAAATGGAATGATACACTTAAACTTGACTAACTGGGTCAAGCTACTATTTCTTGGTAGTTAGCTGAAACCTAAGTTGGACATACGCCCCACAAATAAATTTTTTTATCTAAGTATTTTCTTTATAGATAACATGTTTGGATTCAAACCTATATGCTTATTATATTTTGATTATGTAAAAGGGGAGAGATATAGAGATTTCAAGTTTAAATGATTTCAAAAAGTTCAAATGATTTTAATATTTTTTAAAAAGTTCAAATGATTTCAAAGTGTTATCAAGTTTATAAGGCTTTCAAAAATCAAAACATTTTCAAAAGTTCTTTTAAGGGACTTGAATGGTTTTGTATCAAATTGATCAAAACTAAACCATGTCAAGTTCAGGAGGAAAGTATAAAATTATAAAGAATTTTAAAAACTTATTTATTTTCTAAGTATAAATTCAGGGGGAGTCCTGAAAGAAGGGAGAGATAGATAATCATGCTATATCATGCTACATACTTATGCATAACTATTATCACATGCATGAATTAAATAGCATTGCATTCATTCGGGCATGTTATTTTCTTAACTTAAAACTCATGTTGCCATAATCAAAAAGGGGAAGATTGTTGGTGCAGGAAGCACTAGATGATCAAACTTTAATTTTGATGATGGCAGGAGGTTCAAGTTAAGTGTGGTAATTTCTAATATGTTGATCTAAGTGTGCAAGGAGCACAGGAAAATCCTAGTTAAGGTTAGGCATAAGCAAGTCCTAGTGGAAACTAGGGAATAGAAGTCCTAGTAGAAACTAGGCAATGGAAAGTCCTGGCTGGAGGCTAGGCAGCGGAAGTCTTGGTTTGGAGGACTAGGCAGAAGTTTTGGTGGATCAAGTGCACCAGGTGAAAGTCCAGGCAGATCAAGTGGACCAGATGCATAGCAGAAGTCCAAACAGATCAAGTGGACCAGATGTTTGGCGGAAAGTTTAGGTAGGTCAGATGGACTAGATGTCTAGCAACAAATCCTGGGGGCCGAGGATTGAAGCTAAGCAGAAAGTCCAACAAGTCCGGACTTGTTGGCAAACAAGTAAATTCTCTCAAGTGGAGTGATCTGATGAGCTTAACTGAGTGTGCAGGTAGCACAGAAAAACTCTAGTTGCGGCTAGGCACAGGGAAGTCCTAGTTGGAGGCAAGGCAAAGGAAATCCTGATTTGGAGGATTAGGTGGAAGACCTAGTTTGGAGGACTGGACAAGGAAGTCCTGGTCAGGAGGACTAGGAAAGAAGTCTTGGTGGATCAAGAGCACCAGATGAAAGTCTAGGTGGGTTTGGAGAATCGGACATCTAGCAGTGGAAGACTTGGAGGGCGAGGATCAAGTCTGGAGAACCTGGTTGGCATAAGATAAATTCTTTCGAGTGGAGTATGTAAGGGCGCATTCTTGGTAAGGGGAATAGTAGACGCCAGTCTGACCTAAGATTTCACTAGAAATCTGAAGTCAAGACCAAGTAGTTTGCAAAACTATTTACTTTCCTATTATACTTTGGATTTTATACTAACTTGTTATGAAGGAAAGGAGAGGTTGAAACTTTGTGTTCTGGGCACCCTTATTTGGATTCAGGCGATCGGACGGTCCAGGCGCTCGAAATGGTTCCATGTAATCGGACCTCAACGAAACGTGATAGCGAGGCAGATGAGGTGGCAAAGTCTCAGTGGTCAGGACACCTCAAACTCCAGTCACCCGAAAAGGTTTCAGGCACTCGGATCTGGATAAGGCGTTGCGGAGTCAAAGTTGATTCGGCAACTACCATGTCAGCATCTAGACGCTCAGAAGGAATGCAAGCGCCCAGAAGATGCTGAGTCAGCATCAAAAGTGGATTAACAGGATGAAGTGGAGGCACCCGAAAGGGCTTCAAAGTGCCCAGATCAGTCCATATATGCAACCTCGAGGGGGGACCCTAGAAGCATCTAATTACACCTCAACGACGACCTCCTACGCACAATTCTACTATTTGAAATGTCATCGTAACGTTGAGAAGTTGCACCGTTTACTACACATCCATACTCTTGGTTGGTAAATTACTTATTGCTTTTGTACTTAAAGTTTTAGAACGGTATACGTGTTACCGATCCTAATTGATTTTATAAAAGCGATAAACTCTCTTTTGTAAGAGGGGAGTTATTTAGTAGATTGTCCATCGAAAATGACAACTGATCGTAGGCCTTGGTGTAGCTGGCTATGAACCAAGTAAAACCAATTGTGTCAATCTTGTTATTTTCGTTGCAATTTTTGATTTACGCAAAGGTTTTTCGCAAAAGAGTAAAAATGCAAAGAAGCGTTATTCACCCCCCCCTCTCTAGCGCTCCTAATCGATCCTACATTTTTGTATTTATTGGATGAGTATAAAAAGCCAATTTTATGCATTTGGTGGATGATCACTTCTAGTCTCCTCTTCTTTTACTCTTGGCAAAATCATCCAAGTTGCTAGAACAACGAAGATGGTTCTTCTCCGAAAGCTAAGTTCGTGTGATGAACGAAGGATGTGTTTGTGTGGGTATCGAAGAGACACGACCATTTTGATAATGCTGAGATCTATCGAATTAAGTTGTTGCCGGGATTGTTTTGTTCATGCAACAAAGGTGACAACTCGATCAAACATGTATAATACATCACATGGATCTCTGGAGGGATCGATTTTGTTCCGTTGCATTTATTTATTATTTTTTACAAAAGATTCCTACACTTTTAATCAGACAATCAGCTATTGAGATGACAAACAGTTGAGAGTTTATATCTCCTCTCGAAGATTTGCAAGTACTTTAAAATAATTAATTTTGTCAACTATCATAATTATTTAATATCATTTATTTCATACTTTATTATAAATTTGTCAATTTTGTATGTGTTATTTACGATATTAATAGAATTGTGAATAAACATTGGCGAGGGGATTCAATAACTTATACAAGCACTCCTGATCCCATAAAAGAGCTGTGGTGGAATGAGTTTAAGCTAACCTATCCAACTTATTTTATATATGAAATTAATGTTGATTATATAATCAATTATTTATTTTTCATTTCAGCGGATGTTCACTTGGGACCCTAATGAAGAATTGAAAATAAGGAGAATTTTAAGAAAAAAATATGGTGATCACATTTGACATGTACTTAATTATGCAAAGATGTGCGAAAAAAAATCACCATGCATCACCGAGAAAAATTAGGTCAGGATCTCTAATTTTTGAGACACTGAGGAGAGTAGAAAGAGGAGTCAGTCAATTGAATAAACTCAATCAAACTTATAATTCTAGAGACTTATCTGCGACATATGTGGGTGGTTCAATCAATATCGATGAGCATACACATAGATTAGTAATGTTTTTCACACACTTAAATTTTAATTTATTTAAATTATTTCAGTATTTTTAATCATGATTTTTTAGGCCAAGGAAATGGGACGAAAGTCATTTTTTATAGATATTTTTACTCGCAGATTTGAAACAATGGACAAGACTTGAAGTGATGGGGATAAAGCTAAAGCAATTAAGGTTAGAATTATATTATATTATATTAGTAGATGTTATTAGTTTTGTATTTGCTCTATCTTTATATGTGTTTCTAAAATATTATTATTTCAATTTTTCTCATAATAATACAGGATAAATATGATGAGCTCTAGCTAGCACAATGAAATTCAAGTGCTAATGATGAAATAATGGATCTGAACTCTTTGTTGGAAATGATCTAAGTTTATAGTTGGAGGCAAGTGGGGGATTCAAAGGGGTAAGGATATTAGGTATGAATTATTTGAGCAGAACTCATAGAGTTGCTGGTACATCTTCTGCCACCTCTCCAACCGTAACAACACAAATACATAATTTAACTAAAGAGGTTAGCCATTTTAAGAGCATAATAATACAAAGGGATCAGAAAATTAGGCAAAAGGATCAAGAAATTAACGAGTTGCCCCGACAATAAAACCTGATCATACAACATCTTCAGTTAAATTTCGCTTCTCATGATGATGGTGACAATGATAATGATGGTGGTGGTTAATTCTTTATGAGTTTTTTTGTGTATGAATATTCTTTTTAGAATGAGTATTTTTAACATTTGTTATTTCATTAAGTTTGTAATCCTTCATTTATATATTTTTTATTAATATTGTTAATTTTTTTATAACATAATTGGTGAGGTCAAATAATGTATTGCAATTTGGAAATTCATAAAAGAAGTAAGTCTTTACATATTTAGTTTGTAAACTATTATTTTTTTTCTTAAGAATGATTTTTTTTTTTATTTTCTTATGCAAGACAAGAAGACATATGGAAGGAGAAGGAAGTAGTGTCTCCCAAGAAAAAAGATGACGACGATGATTTTATATCTTTCTCTTGTCTTGAGACTTCTTGATATGAATTTTATCATTTGGATAATCTTGGTGACTTATTGATATGTATGTTGTCATTTGGATTTTGTATCATTACTTGAAGGCATGTTTGATATGAATTTTGTATTATGACTTGAATGAATATTTGATATGGATTTTGTATCATGATTTTAATTTTGTATTATGACTTGAAGCAATGTTTGATATGGATTTTGTCATTTTGATATTTATATGTGATATGTATAGAGTTATATGAACCGGTTGTTTGTAAAATTTGGATCGATCCAATTGAATCATTGATTGTATATATGAGAAACTGAAAAAATGAGTAGGATGGGTGGGAAAAATTACATTTGCGATAAATTCTACGACGAAATCACTTTCGTCACAAAAATATCATAAATTACTGTGTATCTTCGTCACCAAATTTGTCATCAATTGACAACGAATTAAATTTGTCACCAATCAATGATGAATGTATAATTCATCGCCAATCAACGATAAATTTGACGACGAAAATGAATTTTATCGCTAAATATTGCGATGAAATTTTAAATTTTCATTGTAGAACTTGATGACGACTTAATAGCAACGAGAATTTATTAGTCATAATTTTTGTCGCAAAATTTTTTATGATGAATTTATTTATAAGATTCGTCGGAAAATTCGTTCCTAACTTGTGATTTTTTTTTTGTAGTGCTTCCTTCTTCTCCCCTCTTCTTCTTATCGCCGCCGCTTTTCCACCTTGCGCCATAGACCACCCAAGGGAGCAGCTATCCAAGAGGACCAACTGTTGTGCTGCTGCTGTCCAAGAGCACCATTAGTGGAGTACTCTCCTCCACCAGCCAGCCATCGCCCTCCAGAGAGCACCAACCGGCAGCCCCTTTCAACAAGACAACAAGTGTTGTTTAGCCGCGAGGGTTTTCTTCCGACACATTGGCTATTGTTTCAGCGAATAATTATTGTTGTCGGAACTCCAATGCCATTAGGCCTGCTGTCTCTCATCGAGAATGAGTCTTCTGACCTCCGAATGGTGGCTTCATTGCCTTCATTCTGTTCGTTTTGTATTGTCGGGTTGCTTTGAGCCGTCGAACACTGAATTATACCATGAGTCCTCTCTCGGATCGCTTTATCTCCCTCCTGTGACTACTATCAAAAAAGAAACAAGACATGTGACTTAGTGAAGTCATTTTGTAGAGATCTCAGTGTGGATACAATTAGAAGAAACTTTTTTAAAGATTGCTAGTTGATGCCGTTTTCACTTCACGTCATCGAACAGGTATAATTTATTTATGTTGTTTATTTTTATGATTATGTCTACACATGTGTATCTTCATATGTGTTTGATGCGCATACTGTAATAATTTAAATTATTATACTTTTATTATTTATTTATTAAAATAAAGCTTTGAAATTCGTAGAGACACCCAACGTGAGGGCCTTCCTTGATTACCAATTATATCCGTCATTTGTATCTTGCCTCCTCCCATTGCATTGTTTGGTTCCATGGGACACTGTGAGTCTGTGACTGATAATGTCCCAATTGCCGACATGCTGAACACAATTTTAAAACCGACTTAAATCTAAAACCCAAATCAATGCATGTAATGGTTGTTGATGGCCATATAAGCTAGAAAGATTGATTCTGTCGATTGCTCATTGACAGTGCACATGACCTGAGGTGGTTATGGGCATCGTCAATTCTTAAATGCAAAATGTCCGTCCATGTTGAAAGTGAATATCCTCCTTTAAAAATTTAGAAGCATCTCCGGGTCGGAATAGTTTAATAAATGTTCATGTGCTATTTTTTCACAACGCTGAAGTAGTTCTAAATCAGCCCAAAGTGAACAAGGTAATGCAATCGATAAGGCTATTCTTCTGTTATTTGTTTTATTGTACAATTATTAAGTCAGTTGAAGGACCCCAACCATTCCTACAACTCAAATAACTGACACAACTACAACTCCTCTTTGAGTTCCTTAACCTGAAATCCGTTCTCGACCCATGCAATATATCCCCCTCCCATGTTCTTCACATCTTTAAAACCCTGCATGAAAAATATAATTCTCTTCTTCTCATTTAGAAAAAAATAATGTGAGTTTATATTTTTGAAAAAGTAGTTAAAATTTATTATTATAGAGAAATTTATCAAAGAAAACTAAACATTTATTACTGAAAAAAAATTGGGGTATCTCACTGCTTTAAGAAGATCCTCAGTTGCATACAGGGATCTCACTCCGCTTCGGCAACCCTAAACATGGCAAATAGTAATCAATATTTTCCAAAAACAAAGACAAAGTGATTAGCTAATTAATTACCACGACAATGTGATCATCTTTGTCACAAACCAAGGACACTCGCTCTAAAAATTTAGGGTTCTGCACTTTCCCTGTTAACCAAATCAATTGGCATATAATAAATGTTCCATGGCTAAAGGATAAATATGTTTAAATTCATGAGTTTGAAATATTGCGTATTCTAATTCATAATCACAGAACCTTGCCTTGTGGAGTGGAAAACATGTAAGGAACATTGAGAGCTCCCCTTGGATGCCCCTTGTTGAATTCCTCAACTGTCCTGTGAGTGTGTATAAAGTAGGTAAAGAAATAGATGATGATGATGATGCCAAGAAGAGAGATGAGACAATGGTAGCTCAAGTATACCTGACGTCCAAGTACTTGGAGCCCGAGACCAGGAGGCCGTTGGCAGCGTGGACGTCGATGGTCACCGGAACCGCCGCCTCTGAGCTGAGTGCCGGCACCAAGGAGAGGAGGAGAAGGGCCAGAAAAAGGATGGAATCCGTCATACGAGACACCATGACCAGCTTTGTTTACGGGACAAAATAGTTTGCTTCTCTGTTTACCGAAAGAAGTTAGAAAGAAGGATATAAGGTGAAACTGGCATGGTAGCAGATGTCATCTCGAAGGATATTAAATGAGAAAGTCCGATGAAATCAGGGGGAAGAAGAAGAAGAAGGAGAGCGAGAGCTGTGGGCGGCCGTCGGCGCCACAGCCGGCCCTTTGTTTTGTGGAAACGTGCTAATTTTATATTGATCCAAACTGGGTCGGTGCCTAATAAATAAAACTTACGGTGGAGAGACGCCCTTTCCACGTGGAAAGTAATAGGATGAATTGAAGAGCGCCGGTGTATTAATTTAAAATAATTTTTATTATTTATTTAAAAGTGATCGAAGACATTTAAAATAAAATAATTTAAAGGATATTTAAATTTATAATAATATGATATATTTATATGTCTTTAAAATATATTTTTTTTAATATTTATTTATTGTCAATATATCATAAAAATTAAAATATTTTGATGTTAATATAGATATTTTATAATAATATTATACAAATATCAGGAATATTAGAGGATCTAAGATGTCACAGTATATCAATGTATTGTTCAAAATGTCATCATAGTTTTAGTGTCATTAAAGATATATTATAAAGCATTTATGTGTGCCCTTATATACTATATTTTTAATAGTGTTATTTTGTAATGGCTATATGAGTCTAATTTCTTCTTAATAATATTTCTCTTTCAAATTTTAAAATATTATATTTTCACCTAATAATTGATATCAAAAACTTGTTTAAGAAAAAAATGACAACTTCAAATATTACTATTCCATTTTTACATATTTTCAATGAAGAAGATTATGATTACTAGAGTAATATATTTGAAATTTAGTTGAAAATATTTATCATGTGGAATATAGTCGATAAAAAGATTATTATATGATTTTGTAGGGTGCTAGAAAGAGATGAATAATACTTTATTAATGTCCCGATTAATACATCGTGGATGGTTCAAACGTTGGTTCAAGGTCTTGCCGACGTGCATGCTCCTTGAAGAGAATCATCCGGACAGAAGAGAGATTCTGAAAAGTACTCGACAAAGAGGGTTAGAATAGCGCTGGTATTGGATCCTGACAGACTACTCCGACGCTCAAGTTAGGGTTTAGCGCAAAGGAGGAAGGAATCAAAGGCTTAAAGAAAGTAGGGCTTATGTGTGTGCATACCTGTACCCATGAGCATGAGTTCCCTTTTTATAGTAGTTGGTTTCCAAAATACTCGTAACTGTTCGAGAAATATTATGTCGTACCTGTTCCGTTTTTTGGAGAGACTCTATTTGTTTATACATATTCAAGGGTGTGTTCCTGTTTTTACGGAGGAATCGGTTCTATCTTCTCCGAATAAGGCAGAACGGCCATGTCTTCAATATTATGTATCGAAAGTTGATCATGAGTCACGAGGTTAGCGCGTGACGTCAGGGCCGAGTTCTGAGGTCGGCACGCGCAGTAGGGACCAAGTCATGAGGTCGGCACGTGACGTCAGGGCCGAGTTCTAAGGTCGGCGCGCGCAGCAGGGACCAAGTCATGAGGTCGGCACGTTACGTCAGGGTCGAGTTCTGAGGTCGGCGCGCACAACAGGGACCAAGTCATGAGGTCGACGCGTGCCGTCAAGGCCGAGTTCTAAGGTCAGTACACGCAGCAGGAACCAAGTCAAGAGGTTGACGCGTGCAGCTGGGACCAATCAAATCAAGGTCTTGTAATAAATGACAATACAACACTAAATACACTATCGTATTAAATTTATCATAACGTAAATTCTAATCCAACATTTAGGTTAATCCAACTCATCTAATTTAACCTAATCCCAAGGTTAAACACAACTTAGTATTTTAATTGAAATCAATCTAATGGAAATTCATAATTCCCTTATCGCAATTTATTCATATTAATCTACCCTAGTCTAATAATCCCAACTAACCAAACAAGTAGTAAGAACACTAATTCAACATCAACCCTAACAATCAAATTAAATTAACCCAACAGTGATTAATCCTCAACTCACAACCCCAATCAAACCCTAGATTCAATATCAATCATCCTTAATCCCACATAAACCAAACTTAATTCTCAGCACCCAATTCAACAGTGACCATATCCATTGCTAATCATAGATAATCAAACTAGAATCAACAAAGAGGGCATCGATAAATCGGTGCCCTAGAATCCAACTCTGATTCCAGATCTGAGCTCGTTTCTTCTTCAACAGCCGAATCCCAAAGGAAACCTCCGATTCAAGATCCAAGCTCTGGCAATCTGAAACAACATAGATCTAAGCTCAAGAATCAAGCACTACTCGCAATCCAGGTCAAACTACACTTACATATCTCCTTCTTCGTTCCTTGCGGTCGAATCCAAAAAGAACTCCTCAATCCGAACGGATTGTACCCACAAGCTAAGGAAAATAGAAATCAAGTAGTAAACCTTAGGAGATTCAAGGCTCTACAACCAAATTCAACTCAAGAAAATGAATGCAACCCAAAACCTAAACTAATTTCCCCTTCTTTTCCTCTCAATTTGCCGATGAAATTGTTGAAGATCGGGAGATGACTAGAGAGGGGGGAGGAGTGAATAGCCTCTCTTTTGCTATCGATTTTCTCCTAAAAAAAATTAGTATGCAGCGGAAAATAGGAGAAAATAGCTAATAAACGTAAACAATGCAAACATGAGGATATACAAGGTTCGGGGATAACTTGCCCTTACTCCTCGGCGTGTCCGTAAGGTGGACGATCCCTTGATCTTCGGTAGATCACACCCCGGATCAATCCGGCTAGATAATGTCTCCTTCTCGGTGGAGTGACCTCTCCACACTCAATCTCAAAGATATATGTTAGATACAGAGATTAGAAGAAGAAGAAAGTTGAGGCCAAACAAGATAATAACTTACAGCACAGCCTCAACACACAAAACCTCAAGCAGAAACTTCCCGAGAGCAAGAGCACCAGCTCCTTGCACCACCTCAGGCAGAGAGCTTCAATGAAGAGCAATGAACGCAAGTAAGCAGAGAACACACAGCAAGCACAAGCACACACAGCTTCATTTGATGTTAGTTCTTTCTCTACCCCTTCATCTCTTTCTTTTAGCCTCCTTCTGCTTGTTCAAATAGTCGCTGAGTCCACTGCACACTTAACCTTGCTGAGCCATCTGAGCTCTCCAGCACCACACTAAGGTCTCTCCTCTGTGCTGGACAACGCTCCTCTCAGCACACTGATCATCCTGTGCAGCTCAGAGTCTTCCGCTGTGTCTTTTACCTGAAAACCCAAGGTCGACAAACTGCCATGATAGAAAGTCAACCCTTGACTTTTCCTGTGCTTCATTCGAGTTCAAACTTCATCTGCAAACTCAGAGATGGATTAGCAAAGCAAGATCAGAAGCAAC
>JBBMKF010467773.1:0-10790 GCA_037834155.1 Curcuma caesia | reverse complement strand
TACCAAATCGAAGAATTTCTTTGACATGATAGGTAAATTCCAACCATTCTTTTTTCCGAGAATATTAGAGCGAATGACGAGTGATGAACGATGATACTTCGCGAAGATGCCTCACAACTTGTTCTTGCAAATGCATTCCTTCTTCAAGGAATCCAATTATGCACTCTTTAGAGGAATATATACCATCTCAACACAATCACTTGCACACATTGAACCATTGGTCCTCACTTCTTATGTACTATCGATTCGATTCCTTCGATATCGATGAATAATGGTTTAGAATAAAGTTGAAGCGGCATATATGCTCACGAAGTCGATGTCTAAGCTATTCCCTTCCAAGGCTGCAAAAGAACTAGCATGCCATGGAATGGAAGAGCAAAGAATGTAATCATGTTAAGTTCCTTAATCTTTGATGTTGATGGATTAAATCTACATTTAGTGAGCTTACATGTTAATTAATATCACACATCGTTGTCATTAAGGATTAAACCCGATGAAGTGATCTAATTAATGCATCGTTAATTATGGATTTAAGTTATTGGATGTGGATTACATGTATAGAACCCATTAACATATTATGAGTTGAATAAGGAAATGGTCCTTGCAAAGGTTGCCTTGTATAAGAAGAAGAGGACTAAAGATATTGGTTTTGTCGTGATTTTGACGATAACTATCGAGCAAAAAGGTAATTTTGCTCACCATACGAGATACAGACAGATAAATCACGATACACAACGGTCTCATGGTGGGAGGGTATACTCTAGGGCGATAAAATCCCACAGAATCAATCCATGCCCAACCCAGTAAGTCTGCCACCCGAGTACCAACTGTGCTACACCCGTGGGGCTTGCATTGTTCAATTTTAATTAGAGGTATTATATTACTTAAATGATGTATCATACTCAAATGTTTCTCGAGTTTGAATGGAAGAAAGATGAAAGAAAGTCAACTTCTCATCATAAAATGATATTAAAAGCCAAAAAAAATAGAAGCAAACTGAATCATGGCATCTTCTTAATTAGAAGCCAAATGCAAAAGTCAACGGCTGAGGGCACAAGACAATGCAATTACTGTAAAGAAATACTATGGAAAAGGAAAACTTTGGAACAAACTCATGCTTTAAAAACTTTTCAGTTCAAGGCCAAGAATCTGAAATCCAATTGACTTGTTGTTAACTAGATTCCTTTCATTTGTCTTATTTCAATTTCGATATATATCGAAGAATCTACTCGCCATCATGCTTTCCTTTCCTATATAAGTCCTACCTTGCCTCCTCTTTCTCCTCACAGAACTCTTCTGTTCTATTTCTTGGATCAGTTCTTTTTGTCTTTGGTTTTTGTATCTTAGCAGCCATGTCTTTGCTCACCGATCTCATCGATCTGAACCTCTCCGATTGCACAGAGAAGATCATCGCCGAGTACATATGGTTCGGTCCTTCGCCTTTCCTTTTGTTGGTAACCTTTGTTACTGTCTTCTTTTCTTCATAAATCTTGTCTTGGTTAACAGGATTGGGGGCTCAGGTATGGATATAAGGAGCAAGGCAAGGGTATGTTTCTCATTCCTTAGTCTTGTGCTAGTTCATTGTTGTCGTCTTAGTCTACATTTTCGGTGTCGTTAACAGACACTTCCGGGCACGGTGAGTGATCCAAGCAAGCTTCCGAAGTGGAACTATGATGGCTCAAGCACTGGTCAAGCTCCTGGGAAAGACAGTGAAGTGATCCTATAGTAGGAATCTCACGAAACTTTCTATTTCCATAAGATTTAGTGACTGAATTTTGCGATTCGCGGTACTCAAACTCGTTGAGTCTCTATGCTTCATACAGTCCCCAAGCTATTTTCAAGGATCCTTTCAGGAGGGGCAACAATATCCTTGTGAGTTCCAACTTAAAGCTTTCCTAGTTATCGTAATTCTCGGGCGCTTAACACAACAATTCACTTCTTTAGGTCATGTGTGATTGCTACACACCGGCTGGAGAGCCAATTCCTACTAACAAACGATACAATGCCGCGAAGATATTTAGCCACCCGGATGTTGTTGCTCAAGAAACTTGGTACTTTGTGTAGATTTAGTCCTTTGGTTGTCGTTCGTTCGATCTTTGTTTCTGATCGAGTTTATTATTCTCCCTCGATAGGTATGGTATAGAGCAGGAGTACACTCTCCTTCAGAAGGATGTTAAGTGGCCTCTTGGCTGGCCAGTTGGGGGCTTCCCGGGTCCTCAGGTTTTGTCTCGATTCGAAAATTATCGATGTTTGTTGTACATTATGCAACTTTTGGATCTCGAAACATCATACACTCATCTTGGTTCAGCTTACGAATATCGTTTTTTTCGATAGAAATGTTTTGCTTATCGAATCTTATCCATGTTAAAGTATGCTAACTAGGATTGATCCAAACTCTTCCAGGGTCCTTACTATTGTTCAGCTGGTGCTGACAAAGCTTTCGGGCGCGACATAGTTGATGCTCATTACAAAGCCTGTCTTTACGCTGGGATCGACATAAGTGGCATCAACGGAGAGGTCATGCCCGGCCAGGTATCGTTATACGTATCGTTCATCAGTTCGGTTAGTTGAAAAAAAAATCTCAGAGAACTGAAATTCATGTCATGTGTGTAGTGGGAGTTCCAAGTAGGGCCTTCAGTTGGCATCTCCGCGGCTGATCAAATGTGGATTGCGCGCTACATTCTTGAGGTAAAGTGCTGATGTCTAACCGAATCTAGTCGGTCCATCGATCGATTCGACATTCGAAGAACCTTCCGGAAAATTGCTTGCTCAGTAGTGTTATTTGCTTGTGGATACCATCAGAGAATCACTGAGATTGCTGGAGTGGTGCTGTCTTTCGACCCGAAACCAATTCAGGTGAGACTTAGACTAGATTTTGTTTTTGACTTACTACGAGCTTCTTCGATAAATCCTAATCGGAAAAACGAAAACATGTTTCAAACTTGTGTGTTTGTAGGGTGATTGGAATGGTGCTGGTGCTCACACAAACTACAGGTGACAAGTTTTGTTTCGCCTTTTCGTATGCTTGCTCGCTTGAATTTGATCATCCTCCTCCTCTTCTTCTTGGCTGTTTTCAGCACCAAAGCCATGAGGAGTGATGGTGGTTTTGAAGTCATCAAGAAGGCTATAGAAAAGTTAGGCCGGCGGCACAAAGAGCACATTGCAGCCTACGGGGAAGGCAACGAACGTCGGCTTACCGGCCGTCACGAGACCGCGGACATCAACACCTTCATCTGGGTATGTCAGGGGTGTAAACAAGCCAATCCAACAAGCTTAACATGAATGTTAACAAGTCGTACTAACTTATACTATTGAACGAACATAAATAAATTCTTATGAAGCTGAACACAAACTTTGTTCATGAACATTCTAACATCCGATTGGCATGTGCTTATGCTTCTCAGGGAGTGGCTAACCGCGGAGCAAGTATTCGTGTCGGCCGCGACACTGAAAAAAATGGCAAAGGTGAGTAGAATTGCAACAAAGCTAGCCCTTTTAGGCACAAGATGATCTGAACCATCGAGATTACGAGATGCTTGTGTGTTCAGGTTACTTCGAAGATAGAAGACCGGCTTCGAACATGGATCCATATGTCGTTACTTCGATGATCGCGGAGACTACAATCCTGTTGGAAGAATAACTTGAGTTGGCTATGAAGCTCTCTTTGTGTGTGTTTAATTTCTATGTGATGGTTGTTAAGCTACAGCAGTTGTTCTCATTCAAGCATAAGCTGCATTTTACTGATAGCAATAAAAGTGTTTCGTCTTCTTTTCATTTCCTTTCTCCTCCGACCTTCAATATTTTGTCACCGACTCATGCATCGAAATGTCAGCACGATATGAAAATAGTATTGTTTCAATCAAAAGACCGACACAGTTTGAGTGTTTTTAACTTTGATGCTATGTGTTGAAGGAGCATGAATGGATACTCAGACCACCTCGGATCAATCCTCAGTTGAGATATGCATGGGCATTTAATTTGGAGGACAAGATTGTGTTGAAGGATCCATGGTTCCATTATTCAATTCGGGCGACATAGTTGAGTTGGTTACGATGAAATAGAGTTGTTGAAGTGAACAAAGATTTGAATCTCGGTGAAGTTGAGGCAATATCTTCCTCCGTTGTAGACAACTGCAGCTTCTCAATTTACCTTCTCATAGATGGTTGTGAGATCGATCATATGGAGCCGCTGGGTAGTGGATTCCACGTTTTGCTGAAGAAGAGTATTCAATTCGGGATCTACGCAGCCCTACAATGATAGATGGACTATGGCGGTAGGCTGACGATGCAGTATCAAGTCCCTTCGGATTTACTCGATAAATGAACCAAGAGGAAAGATGGTTCATCTCTATGACTAGTCAGGTTTGTAAGGATATGAGCACTTAAATTATAAAAAATAAATGAATGTACACACATTTCAAACTCAAATTATCAATGAATTGATGAGTGAGTAAGAGAGTTGGCTAGAAAATGCAGAACAATTTGAAGGGTGAGATCAAAAGCGATTGAATTCGAGTGACAAGTGTTGTTTAGTAACCTCTCGAATTTCTTATAGATAGGGTTGTTCATAAGTTTAGTATTTGATTTTATAAGAATTTATTTATATTTATTCGATATGCACAAAGTTAATTAAATAAATAAGAATTAATAATTCATCAAATTAAATAAATAAATTTAATAAAAAAAAACAATATCTACAAATAAAGCTTTTGTGAATTACGATCATCAATAAACTCTTATTAAATATATAAATAAATAAATAAATAAATAGCGAGATGGGCCGGATCGGGTCGGGCCGAATTTTGGAATCTTGATCCGTTAAAAGCCTGGCGAGGCGGTGAAACGCAAGCGCTGTTGAAAGATTCCCGGAGAGCTCCCTCTTCCTTTGTCGGCGCGACGGCGATGCCTCAGGAGGAGATGGAAGTCTTCGGCTCCGCTGGGGAGAAGCGAGACCGGGAGACGCTGGAGTCGGTGCGGTCGGTGGTGTTCAAGCCGTCCATATCCTTGGAGGAGAAACGATTCACCAAGGTCGCCGGGTACGACTTCAACCAGGGGTTGGACCTCCTCGGTCTCCTTGACTCTTTGTCCAGCACCGGGTTTCAAGCCTCCAACCTCGGAGACGCCATCGAGGTCGTCAACCAGATGGTGAGCTTTGCCGGCCGCTCTTCTCCGTTCGTGTAGTTTGTGTTAGCGGCAAAATCCTCTTTTTTATGTAAAAATCTGATTTTTTTTTTTGTTGTCATTTTTTTCTTCGCTAATGTTTCAACTTCTTTACGGGCGGACGCTAAGGAAGATAGATTGGAGGCTCTCCCATGAGTCGCCCACGGAAGATTGCGGTGAAGAAGAGCGGAATCCTGCCTACAGGGAATCGGTGGGGTGTAAGATTTTTCTAGGATTCACTTCGAACCTTGTGTCTTCCGGAATTAGGGAGATCATCCGATTCCTTGTGCAGCACCGCATGGTAATTTTTTCCCCTTTTATAATTGAAAAAATCGATTTTGTTGAAAACAGTTACATATTTAGAACTATCCAATTGCATTATGAGTCATGATTCTGAATTCACAAACTACTAGTTCTTTTCTGTCTTGTTGAAAAATGGCTCATTGTCATTACCATTCTAAGGTTTTCTTCATTCAAATGTTTTAGTTGCTCTATTCCTCAAAGGCATTACTTCATCTTAGAAGTTTATTTCCCTATGTCTTGATATGACAGTCTTCTTTTATGTCTAGGTTGAAGTTTTGGTGACAACTGCTGGTGGTATAGAAGAAGATCTAATCAAGTGTCTTGCCCCAACTTATCGGGGCGACTTCTCTTTGTCGGGGGTCTCTCTACGTTCAAAAGGGTTGAATCGAATTGGAAACCTGTTGGTGCCTAATGACAATTACTGCAAATTTGAGGATTGGATCATGCCAATTCTGGACCGAATGTTAACTGAACAGACTACGGAGGTAGCAATGGGATTAATCAACTTAAAAATTCCATTTAAATGTTACTTGAAATGTTTTTCTCTGACACAAGTTGATGTGTATACTAGCAGAATGTAGTATGGACTCCTTCAAAAGTGATTGCTCGCCTTGGCAAAGAAATTAATGATGAAAACTCATACTTGTACTGGGCATACAAGGTATTGCAAGTTATTCTCAACTTCCTTTTGTCTAAAAATAGTTGCTCAAAGGATGATGGACTACAGACTCACTAATTAGCATGGGATTTTTGTTGCCTAAGTAGCCTAGTCATCCAGGATCTCCATGGAAACACTATTCGCTTGATTAGAGCTCCAGAGTTTAGTTTAGGATCAAAGGTTGAGTGGTTGTAGCTCTATGGAAGATAGAGGACTTAGGCAATCACGTCAAGATTTCCAAGCAATCAGAGTTAGGATAAATCGACATTCTCCCCATCAATTTGTGTTAGTCCAACTGTTTGAATCAACTATGTGGATAAGGTCTCTCCATTTTAACTTTATGCAAGGCTATCACTAGTGATATTCAGATTTCTTAAATCATTTCTAATTACATTGAACAGAAATTGTTTTGGTTTTCCTCTACCCTTCACACCTTCAGGCCTAAATGATTCTACTTGTCTCACTATTAAATTGATTAGTTGTCGGAGCATGAGTATATGACCTCGACATAATTCCTCTTATTTTATCATATTAATTGCTTTAAAATTTTTAATGCATCTAGCACTTTTTAAACAAATTTGTGCACAAGTTTTCAATTTGATAACAATCCTGATATCTGTTTTAGTTGACACATTGCATGACACTTTATTTTAAATTTCCTAACAAATCCATTCTAATTTGATTAATGGATTTTATTCATTTTTTAAAAGTTCTTAATAAATTATGTTGATACATACTCTTTAAATGGAGACTATTGGTGACTTAGTTTATTGAAGGCTAAATGGATTGATGTCTGGTAGAAAAATAAATGTCGAATAACTTGACCGTCACAACAGCAACAATCCCAAGTTCTGTTATAATATTAGTAGTCTCTCTTAAGTGAGCAATGTCTAAGGTAATATGTGTTTGATAACTCGTACTACCGCACAGGGTTTTTCTTTCTTCTGCAGCTCTGGAATCTTTACTTCGATATAGTCCTCACATGCAGAAAATAAGATACTTCTTTGGTACTTACTAAACTATTTGTAACTTTAGTAGAATGGTGTTTCGGTCTATTGCCCGGCATTGACTGATGGATCATTGGGGGATATGTTGTATTGCCATTCAGTCCGGAATCCTGGTTTGCTTATCGACATCGTGCAAGGTAGGAACACTTTTGAGCTGAGTCACTTTTGCATCCTTGTATCTTTATTGTTGACATTTCAGATTGCAGACATCCGAGCTATGAATGGAGAAGCCATACATGTGGATCGGAGAAAGACTGGGATCATTATTCTCGGCGGGGGCCTTCCAAAGCACCATATATGTAATGCCAATATGTTCCGAAATGGTGCAGATTATGCTGTTTATATCAACACTGCGCAAGAATTTGATGGAAGTGACTCAGGAGCTCAGCCTGACGAAGCAATTTCATGGGGAAAAATAAAAGGTTCTGCGAAGACAACTAAAGTATGTGGTTATTCCTTCTTCTCCCTTGTTATTTTCCATCGATTTGGCATATTTAGTTATCCTTCACTAGATTCCTCCTAGCTTCTTTTGTCGATACATGTAGTGGATTTGAGGCTGCAATCTCTTCCCTTTTGCGGGTATTCATACATTTACTATCTATTTTATCTATTCTGTACTGAGTTGAATCGACGGCTATGACTCAAACACATGAGCACAAGATGAGAATTGTAGAGATGAGAATGTTAAAGTGAATGTGCAGACATACGAGGATTAACAAGATAAAAAATAAGAACATTAGATATAAAGTCGGAGTTGCATCTATTAAGAGAAAATTCTGAGAGACATTTAAGATGGTATTGACATGTACTTAAACGACCAATATGCATATCAAATGAGGAAGAGGAAGATTAAAAAAGACTTTTAATAATAATAAAATAAGATAAAATTTCTGTAAATATAGATGACGATATAGTAGGAGCTAGAATTCAATGATATAGAAAGATCTATAAAGTCGACTTCACTTAGTAGAATAAGGTTTGATTGTTGTTATTGTTTTTCTTTGTACTGATTCTAAAGGTGAAACATTATGATTTGATCGTAACTTCATCTTATAAAATCGTCGCTTGGCTAGTATGTCCATGGATGCAAATTCTCGACTAGAATTGCCTTGTCAAGAATTTTTATCAAATGCTACTGTTTCTTCAAATGAGAATGATAAGCCGGAATGCTTTCAACTCCCACTTCAAGAATTTTTTGATGCATTTTCATTCGCATCGAGTCTTGCGGCTAGGCACTTCAAATCGAGCTTTGTTAACTAGTCGAATGGTGAGTTTCTGAACTTCATCCTAACTTTTTTTCTACTGAATTCAAACAGGTTCACTGCGACGCAACCATTGCTTTTCCCCTACTGGTGGCTGCAACATTTGCCAAGAAATTCCATAAAAAAGCCAACACAAACACTCTGTGCTGATATTAGCACAAAGGTATAATCTTAACTAATTTGCCTGATCATGCTTCTTCGCTCGATCGATCGATCGGAGAAGCATGTTCTTCTCGAAATTGTGTCGGCGGCGCCCGGAAACCGTAAATTTCAGTGTGATGTTTGAAGATTACTGCTTTGGTTGAGAGTTACTCATTGGAGGTCATTTGATCTCCAAACAAGTGTTCTAAATTGCAGCTTCAGCTTTAAGCTAAGAACAAGAACAATCATAATCATGTCAAGAACTGTATTGTGAAATGCTCTTATTGTGTTGGCAAATTGTTCAGATCTGTTCTTGGAGTCTCGAGGCCGACCCCCTGACTTGAACTAGCATAGACTCGACTCCGACTGACCAGCCGAACCACTGACCGGGTCCGCGGATTTGGTGGACAAACAAACATGTCCACTTGAAATCTTCCTTAAAGCAAAGATCTATCCATCCTTTGCTCTCTGTGGTTGACTTTAAATTATAGAACACAATCTTGTCTTTCTGTTCATTTCCAGCGAAGATTGACTTAAAAGAATGCTGTAATTAGAAACGTTGACTTTGTCCATCCTGTTCTTGAGTTGACTAACGGGTATCTGACAGATTTGTTTTCTGTAATAATTTGACCAGAAAATGGCAGCTGTCAGATCCATAAATGTCTTCTTGTTTCTCTCCCCAAATCTTGGTAGGTAAAACGTCTGTGATCATCAACAACTCCGATTGACCGCATGAGCAAAGTGGTATAAAGTTTCCGCTTCCTTTACGCGTCGAAGACGCGAACTTCTCATCGCTTTCGGCATCGGATGCACTTGCGCGATCCATCGGAGCTTCTTCTCGCCATTAACTCACGCGGAGGTGAAGAAAGTTTCGATCTTTGGCGGCTTCGGCGGCGGAGAAAGGTCCCGGATTCGGTGGTTTGGAACGGCGAGCAGGAAGAAAGTTCCGGTTTTTAGGGTTTATCAGGCCGCCCGGCGAGGTCGGCGGCGGCGGCGATGTTGCGGGCTTTCGTCAGGCCGCTGGAGCGGTGGTGCTTTGGGAGGCTCGGTGGCGGAGACGGGTTGCTGTGGCACACGGACCTGAAGCCCCACGCGTCCGGCGAGTTCTCCATCGCCGTCGTGCAGGCGAACAGCTCCCTCGAGGACCAGGGCCAGGTGCTGACCTCGCCTTCCGCTACCTTCGTCGGCGTCTACGACGGCCACGGCGGCCCCGAGGCGTCTCGCTTTGTCAGCCACCACCTCTTCCCCCATCTCGATCGTACTCCCCTCCGCCCTCCTCTCGTGCATCTCAATGTGTTCATCTGACCAAAGCTAGGGTTTTTCTAGGGTTCGCTGCGGAGCAGGGCGGCGTGTCGGCGGAGGTGATCAGGAAAGCCTTCGACGCGACGGAGGAGGAGTTCACGCGCCTGGTGAAGCGGTGCTGGCCGTCGCGGCCGCAGATCGCGTCGGTGGGATCCTGCTGCCTCGTCGGCGCCATCACCGGCGACACACTCTTCGTGGCCAATTTGGGGGATTCCCGGGCCGTGCTCGGCCGCCAGGCCATGAACAGGAAGGCCGTGGTCGCCGAGCGGCTGTCCACCGACCACAACGTCGCCGTGGAGGAAATCAGGAGGGAGCTCGCCGAGCTGCATCCCGACGATAAGCACATCGTCGTCCTCACCCGCGGCGTCTGGCGAATCAAAGGAATCATTCAGGTGATCATCTATCATCGTCGTCATCGTCGTCGCCGTCATCAACAAACTTCTTCTCTTGTTAGGTTTCAAGGTCGATCGGGGACATCTACCTCAAGATTCCAGGGTTCAGCAGAGATCCCTTGTTCCAGCAGTTCGTCGCGCCTCTTCCCCTAAAGAGGCCGATCATCACCGCCGAGCCATCGATTCAGATCCGCAAGCTCACGCCGGAGGACTTGTTTCTCATCTTCGCATCGGACGGGCTCTGGGAGCAGCTAAGCGACGAAGCTGCAGTAGACATAGTCTCCAACAACCCCAGAGCAGTAAGCTCCATGCTCCGATCGGTTAGTTCTTCTTCATCGCGAGCGAAGCAAAGCCCTCTGATTCTTCGATGAAACTCTTGCAGGGCATCGCGAAGCGACTGATCCGCGCGGCCCTAGACGAGGCGGCGAGGAAGCAGGAGATGAGATACGACGATGTGAAGAAGATCGAAAAGGGCGAGAGGCGGCAGATTCACGACGACATTACGGTGATAGTGATCTATCTCGATCGGAGCCGACGAGGGAGCCATCCCGAGTTCAGAGGCAGCC